>JADDOH010023361.1:0-68303 GCA_016648135.1 Agrypnia vestita
CTGGTGGATGCACTGAGAGACCCCCGATCTGGAACCCCCGAGTAGTGGTGGAGTGGCTACGTGAAAACCCGCCAAGGAACAGCCTGTATGACGTGTCAAGGAGAACGGCCATACTACTCATCATGGCATCTGGGCGAAGAGTCCAAGATCTGACACTTCTCAGAGTCACCCCGGACCGATTGATCGACAAAGGAGACTCCATCACGCTATGGCCAGCCTTTGGAGCGAAGACTGACACGGCAAGACACAAACAATCGGGATGGAGGTTGAGCGCATCGGATGAAAGGAACATCAACCCCTTGTTTTGGATCCGAAAGCTGGTCTCACTCTCACAGCCGAGACGAAAGCCGGACATGAAAGAACTATTTGTGACGACAGCAGGTGAAGTAAAGCCAGCTTCACGGACAATGATAGGTGGTTGGATCAAGTCAATCCAAAGAGAGGCTGGAGTGGAAGCAACGCCAGGAAGTGTTCGTTCTGCTGTGGCTTCGTTGAATTGGCTGGAAAACTACCCGATAGAGGAGATCTTGTCAAGGGGAAACTGGCAGAGTGAAATCACCTCCCGAAAATTCTACCAAAGAGAGATAGTAGATAACCCCAAGCAACAATGCCCCCAGAGCTCATTAGCGCCTCTCTTTACGCCAATATAGGCAGTCACATATAACGTCGAACCACTAGGTCACCAGGTGATAACAAACAGATCTCTCATAATGGATTCCAGGCGTCGAGACGGAACACAAAATAAAAGAATTTTACCTTCCATTAAAATTCCTATTTTGTTTCCCTCGACGCCTGGAATCCAGGTAATCCCTACCTGGTGCATTATGAGTCATATGAAAGAAAAACCGTTGCGCCGACGAAACCGGAAACAGGGATACCAGCGGAAATAATTGTCGCAAACAGGGAATCAGAGGGGGTAGGAACGCGTGTCTAGTGGCGAAACAGCAGGCTGTTCTCTCATAATGGATTCCAGGCGTCGAGGGAAACAAAATAGGAATTTTAATCGAAGGTAAAATTCTTTTATTAATGAAAGTATTAAATTTATTAAAGAATAGTTTCTGTATATGTATGTACATCTTCGGCATTTTTAACATTAATTTACTACCAATAGTGTTCTTCAGGTTTCTTACCTACTTATTACGGAGGTCGATTTTTTGATTATGGCACTTCAAGGATGTGTTGTGTACCGATATTTGTCGAAAACGAACACGTTAATAAATTAAATGATTTAGAACATTCTCATATTTTGACAACCGTTCAGAACCTGATGTTTAATAGTCTGACGCCACCAGCTTTGCCTCTGAAGATTCGTTTTCAGCTGATATCAGCGCACTACTGCTACATCTGCAAGTATACCACTAATAGTCGTCTAATACTTAAAAAAAAAATGTTTTGGTATTTATACGCGTTTATTCCTTACAGACCCTCAGTAGTGTACCTATTTTTGAAGACCCGTTTATAGGATGGAGCATCGAGAGGCTCGTTAGCTCGTCAACACATTAATAAGCCTGAAATGTTCACGTCCGCGGCGCTGAATGGAATGATAACCGTAAAACGCCGAAGCAATAAAATAATAATTATTGGCGAGACTAAACACTCCGTTACGGCGGTGGTAGTGTGGGTGCAGCCCGTGCCGTCTCTCGGAACTGATAAACGGCGGGAACGGACATCTTCGGTCAACGTTTTCAGCCATGGTAAAAAGCTACGCGTTGTCCGACAGGAAAACAGTCTTCTGACCAAATAAATTTCGATGTTTAGTTCAGCCGCGTCTGCTCTGCGCGTGGAAACGACGATCTGGTTAGTTGGGTTCTGTCCTCTTTTGGACATTTCATAGGTCTACTTACTCTTACTAGTGAAATGTGTAGATTTATTAGAAATAAATAATTATTTCAGAATTCCTTCGTTACTAACCCAGTCAAACGAAAAGGAAAAAAAACGAGCGAGCCTTACAGTAGTCGCTTATGGTGTGTAACATTTGACATCTCACAATTAAAAATTTCAATTGAGCAGCAACAGAAATTAACATCAACATTTAAAAAAGCTAATACCTATTTTATTTTTTATTTATTTATTAGAGACATTAAAAGGATAATAGGTACATGATACTCTAATAATAAAACATTATAAGTGAAGACTATGCCCATTATCCCAATTACAAGTGCCTTCGGCACGCTCTAGAAACATGTATATTTGCATTTAAGTATATTTTACATGTCCTTTATGTGTATTATATATTTAGTGTTTGAATGTAGTGCGATTAGTATTTAATAAATAATTGATTTAATGGACCTATAGGTTCAGGTCATCGTTTAGAAAATGGATATGTGGATATATTTGTTAATTTGTAAATACACAAGTAAGTACAAAATCAGAAGCGTTGGCTGTTGGAAGTGTGCGTCTTCGCTGTGATGGCACTTGCCTGACATTGATTTGTTCATGAACGATGATTTTTTTTCCATCGCGCGCACTCATTAGTTAAATGAAATTGCGCGCGTCTTATTTACTGTTACGCATTTCCGTCCATTTTCACGAAATCACTGCCACAGATTGCAGGAACGCGAGATGAAAGATTTACACATCAAAAATCGCATTTATCGTGAGAAGTAGCATTATTATCTACGTTTGTCTAAAAATTGTCCTAAAATTGTGTAAATGCCCTAGCTTTAAAGAATAATGAACCAGTCCCAAGATGGCCGTGTTAGGCTGAAACCGGTGCGGTCCAAAAACAATAAATATGGGAAAAAAGTTAAAAAGTGTTTTAATAAATCACCAAACTATTACATGAACGCTAGTGATTTATCTACTTAAAGAAAACTGATTTTTACCATCTAACTAACTACAAAAAAGCATTGTTACCTGCACGCGCACTCTAAGCGAAAGTTTTCGTATTTTGTATTTTGATTGATGGAAGACTTCTAGGGGCATTTTGCTCTGCCGCTCGGCAGCCTGGTGCAGGGATGGAAGCACAGCTCGCGACGATTGTGAAGGATGTAACGCTTCGTGCGAGAATTTTCAGAGACAAAGAAATTTCTTTGTTTCGTAGAACGCCGTGTAAAATATTCCTAGTGAATTGTAAAAATTGATTGCATTCGCGCACGTTGCGTTCTGTCGGCTTTCGCCGGACGCCGGGTTTAGTATTCCCGCGCCGCCGGCCACTTGCCATGCGCGCCGCGCCGCTCGGCGGCCGAAAAAACTGTTAATCCATCGCTCATTTTATTGTTACTAAATATTGGTACCGGGAACCCTGGCGCGCTGGACGACCGGAATGGAAATCGCGCGTCGCGAGGCAAATGCTGTTCCAGGGGCAACGGCGTCTCGTGGAAACTAGAGGTGGGTCGTTCATGAACGTGCTGTTCTTTTAAAACAGTTCACTTTATTGAACGAACGAACGGTGCAGTCACTTTAGTGAACTCTCGTTCACTATTAGTTTTAATTAAACAACTTTGTAGTAACTTAACTAGTAACTCTACGTCTACCGGTTTCGATACCACCGTATCTTCATCAGGATGGACGCAAACTAACTATCCATCATCTATTCTAGCAACAAATAAATCTTGAACGGGGGCGTGGCTATAGCTATGTTGAGAATTCGCGAACCATCTTTTGGAAAAGGGAAAAAGGAAAATTGTATCGGGATTCTACACGTAAATAATGGGGGCCACAGATTAGATAATTTAGAAATACTATAAATTTAAAAAATACCTGAACATTAAACCCAATATATTTAACAACCAGATAAATTTAATGAATAGCCCGTTACTTGACATATTCCGCATTTCGGCGTCCACTTCTCAATTACGTTTAAAATTGATTGTTTGCTAGACTAGATAATGGATAGTTAGTTTGCGTCCGTCCTGATGAAGATACAGTGGTATTATTTATTGAATTGGCGTTAACTTTGTGGAATGACATTATAATCATGTATAAATAAATAGATTACTTGTCTAAGACCACTAATGAGTTTAAGATGATTACACAACTAGTTTCGACAACTACCGATGTTGTCATCAACGGGTGATGATATAAACTGAAGCATAAGAGTAAAATTAATTATCTAAGGTACTGATGGAGGTGGGTGGAGTTATGTTTGGGGGGAGGGGGTTAGCTGGGGGTGGGGTTTGAGTTAACGGGAATAAAGTAAGGAGCGGTGAAGAATTTTGAAATATTATGTTATTGATTACAGTTTTATTAGAATTTAAATTTTTTTGTATTTCTAAATTTTCGAGAAGGTTCATTATTTGGCCTTTATATTTAACAGGGTGTAATAGTTTAAGTGTATGGGAATGGAAAGAATGATTGGTGTTGATAATGTGGTTAGCAAATTCTGAAAAATAATTACTAACAAGACCGCGACGGTGTTCTTTTATTCTAATTTTAAGATTTCTCGCGGTTTGACCGATGTATTTCATATTGCAGTCACCACATGTGATTTCATATACTCCGCTACTACTACTATTTATACTATATTTATACTACTACTATACTATTTCTGTATTTTCACAGGTACTGATAGACAATTAGATTCCTTCCTTGCACACATTAACACACTCCACAAAAACATTAAATTCACCATGGAGAAAAATTTAGACAACTCCTTAAATTTTTTAGATCTTTCAATTAAGGTAGTAAATAATAAATTAGATTTCAATATATACAGAAAACCAACCCATACGGATACTGTAATTCCACACGATTCTTTACACCCCATATCACACAAAATGGCCAGTTTCCATTCCCTATTAAACCGATTAATTAACGTTCCCCTTAGCACTTTAAATTATAATTGTGAACTGAACACAATAAAACAAATAGCTAAAAATAATGGTTATAATGATAAAATGATAGATAAAATGCTAAAAAACAAAATAAAAAAGAACTTAACAAAGAAACATATACTCAGCATGCAATAATAATGAAATTAAAAATAAATCTTGGCGAAAAATTCTATATACAGGGTCGCCAACCCAGAAAATCTCCCGCATCTTACCTTTCCATATACAACCCGCATATTACACCAACAACAATTTAGGAAAAATTTTAGATAACTCAAAATCAAAAATAAACTTTTTAGAAAAAAGCGGAGTATATGAAATCACATGTGGTGACTGCAATATGAAATACATCGGTCAAACCGCGAGAAATCTTAAAATTAGAATAAAAGAACACCGTCGCGGTCTTGTTAGTAATTATTTTTCAGAATTTGCTAACCACATTATTAACACCAATCATTCTTTCCATTCCCATACACTTAAACTATTACACCCTGTTAAATATAAAGGCCAAATAATGAACCTTCTCGAAAATTTAGAAATACAAAAAAATTTAAATTCTAATAAAACTGTAATCAATAACATAATATTTCAAAATTCTTCACCGCTCCTTACTTTATTCCCGTTAACTCAACCCCACCCCCAGCTAACCCCCTCCCCCCAAACATAACTCCACCCACCTCCATCAGTACCTTAGATAATTAATTTTACTCTTATGCTTCAGTTTAAATCATCACCCGTTGATGACAACATCGGTAGTTGTCGAAACTAGTTGTGTAATCATCTTAAACTCATTAGTGGTCTTAGACAAGTAATCTATTTATTCATATATAAGATACAGTGGTATCAAAACCGGTAGACGTAGAGTTACCAGTTAAGTGGTCAATAAAAAGTTGTTTAATTAAAATTAATAATTATGTCCAACTACAAAGTTAACGCTATAAAAATCGAAAATATGTCGTTCACTAGTTTATTAGGTGGAAAATAATTCGTAATCATTGAATGGTAAATTCTAAATCCCAAAATCGATGAAATCTTTGACAGGCGTTCTATTTTATATCTTTGTGTAGTGAAAATTTTGCGGCGGTCGAATGATGTAATTTTTGGAAACAACTGAAAGCACCCCTCCCACCACTAGGTAGCGAAAATTTTCTTTTTACTTATTTTGGGAAGTTGATGTTGATAAAAGTAGCTTTTGAAATCCTACCCCTCCGTTGGTGGCTGACTTTATTGGTGCGAAAGTGAATAGTGCACTCACAGAAGTTGAAGTAGATGAAAATCAATATCTCAAAGAACTACTGAACGATTCAAAGTGAACAGTTCTCTTGACTGAACGATTCGCTGAAGGATAGTTCAGTCAACTGAACGAAAATTTCTATGTCTAGTGGAAAGCCTTCGCCACGCGGAGCGAGTATTTTCTCAAATGCTACCACCATCCATGGGGAAGGTTTTTAGCTTTTACCAACGTAAGAATTGGCTGAATTATCTGAAGTGCTTTTGTATCGCGCTCGACAGTCATCGATGATAAAATGATAATCGTAGATACTTAGTAATACGGAACTTAGTAATACTTCCCTCCGTAATACGGAACAGTGCATCAGAAACAGTTTTTTAAAAAAGACTTAAAACACACCTTTTTGTAAAATCCTTTCCATCAAATTAAATACTAGTGTAGGACTAAACGATGTTAGTGTAAAGCGAGGTGAGGTGATTTTTAACGAAAATGGCTCTATAGAAATTATCCATTTTTATTATTATTAGCGTTACATTAGTTTTGTATTATGCGCAAATTTAGTTCTAAAATTTTCAGATTCAGAAAGATCTTCAAATTTTTGGGTAACAAGAAAGCGCACGCACGTAGTATCCATCAACGAATCCTATTTATATCATTCGTTGTATGTTAAACATAGCCATTTTTTCAAAATTCATTTGTATTACTTTTATTTGAAACGTTCCGTTCAAAAACCTGCCGTAATGATATTTATTTTTAGAATACCTACAGGAATTTGGGCCTTATGATCAGGTGTGTACGTACGGTAACACAAGATAATATATGAAATTAAGAACATTTCATTTACTATCGAGTTTTCTGACTTAATTATTGTGGGGTATAAAAGCAAAGGCAGCAATATCCAAAAAAAAATGTTTTGAATCCTAGATTGAATTATAGATTTTATGTATATATCCCTTCCAAAGTCATGTTTTTTATAAATTTATAGGCTATGTTTCCTATAAAATCTCGAATTCAGTACATTATAAATTAGTAGTCCTCGATTGCTGCATTATTTTTTTTTTATATTGCTACCTTTGCTTTTATAACCAACAATTATTAATTAATGTAATTTATGGAGCAGGTTTGTAATTTAGAAATCTTAGATTACGGGAATAAACATTAACATCTTTAAATTAGAACTCCATTTAAAAATATAATATTTATATGCCAGACTTTGGTATTCAGTGATTGGCTTATTTATATACGTGATAGCGCGGTGAACTCAAGCAGGTCGAAAGACGACCAACATGTTAACGAAACGAAGCGTCACGATCACAGTACGCATAGTATGAACTGAGAACTGAGAAAAAAATATTTAATTGCCATTCCTAACGCGGCTTGACAATCTGATGGTGCGCCTACAATACATCCCTCAAATGTGACGTCACAAATATATTGATTAATATTGTTGATCGTGTATGGGTAACGTTGGAATCCATTCGCGTCGCGTGTGTGACAAGTGGCGATGCAACAAACTTGCATTGTGTAATGTGACCCGCCCGATGAATGCATCCGACAGTCGGTATTTGCTCTATGCTTAACAATATTATTAGATTTGGTTGGCACACCGCGTGCGCTGGCACTGCAGAATGGACGCATTAAGATGATGTTGAAATTCAAAACGAAACGTACGTGATTTTTGACATTCCACGTTTGAAGATTCCACCACAGCGGGATCAATGTCAACAAAGAGTAATATTAGGTGTACCTACCCATAAGTAATCAATCATTTAAGTGGCAACAAAAAAAGAATCTAACTACATTTAATTTTATTTTTAATCGATTTAATATCCATCGTTATCTAGGACCTTTTGCCATCTTTTTGGTAGACTCTTAAGAAAAATATAATTTTCTTTGTTGCAACCGTTGCATTAACACCCGATAGAAAATGAAACAGCATGGAATGACGTAAATTTTCTAAGTTAGTTGATTGTCCGCCATTTTACAACAGAGTAATATTTTTTTTTAAATTTAGTTGTCACAAGTCACAAGACCACGGATTATAATATTGCGTATAAAACACGTCTTTACACGTTCACTTTGCTGAGCTTGACTGAAGCAAACATTCCACACCAAAAATAATTGATTACTTATGGGGTACACCTATTAATATATATATTTTTTTTAACTTTGCCTGTAATTTAGATAAATATTTGGTCGCAACAGTCATAGCTAAACAGTCCGAATTTACCGTATATTTGTACGATTATTTAGCCAGTAGCCCATCACCTTTTTTAAAAACTAAACCTCCATTTTTCCTGTCTTACTCCCTCCCTCCCCAGGTATTTCCTCGCGGCATCATACAGTATTTTAGACTTGTCGCCGTTGTCACTACATTAGCAAGCACATTTAGTAAAATACTAGCGATAACCCGTATATTTCGGCCGGCAGTTAAGACTGTGAACAGCGCTACCTAGAGTAGCGTAGCGTCTTAGTATCGTTAGTGATGGACATTATTAAATAGAGATTAATATATTTTAATTAACGATTATTGCCAATGATATACTAAGGGATGCACTTATTAGTTTTAATTTTCATTAAACTGAAACATTAAAAAAAACGAATTCAGAGTATTTTATTAAAAAAGCATGAAGTCAATGTTTTCGTTTTATTTAATAACAATTTGAAATCATACTTATTTCATTACAAAGGAAGTTACGAACGGACATTATAAATTATTATTATTGGGAATACAGAAAATAAGAAATACACATAGGTAATTAATGATGCACAGAATATCGATTCTTTTACAGATTATCAATAAAAGGGTTACCATTTTGCCCTTATGGTCTTTTATTCCTTATTATTTCTTTTTTTTTTTAAATATAATTGAATGCCCGTTAAAATTTAGTGCGCAGCTCACAAAATATTTTAAGCTAAAAATTTTCATGAAATTGCCACAAAAGTTGATATAATTATAATTAGTCTAGGATTATGTCACCCATAATAACACGGAGTCCGTGTGGGAAATGAAAAAAGAATAATATCTGTTTTTGTATTGTAAAGAAAAAATGTTTTTTTTTTTCATAATTATATATTACAATGTCGTGTGTAATTTAAAGCGCAGTTTGCAGTTATAACACCGTAAAGCATATTTGCCTCGGCGATGTTCTTCAAAGTACTCGCAGTCAGTTAGTTGTGTGGCTTTCCACGTACATACCTGTTAGAAAAACATTACACATTCCGTGTATTCCACCCCTCCGTTAACAGTCCAGATGTGTTTATATTTATACAGTTGTAACAAAGGAGTTGAAAAAGTTAACGGGGCTCCTTAAGCCGTTTATCGCATCTTTCATTAAATTCCTGAAAACATTCCCCCGAGCCAATAATATGAGCCGCGTGCCGCGCCACGTACCCGGCACGCGCGGGCCGTTGCCAGATACACGCTTTTTACTTTTCCGACTACGATTTACGATATACATTATGACGTATTACGTTATATTTTTTATTAAAGAAAAATGTTTATTAAAATGTTAACTCGGCTAACTGGGTAATATTATTTCTGCCCCGTTTCGGAACAGCTTTGCCTCCGTGAAAAATGATTGTGCTCTCGCGTGGCATCCGACTATCTGCCGTATAACTTAATACTGGTCGTAAACTCGATTACTTTACTGTGAAGTCGGGTTCATTTTTTATTTTCTTATTATTATTGTTTCGCAGTTTTAAAGGAAATATTATAATATTTCACCTTTATAATTCATCAAAAAAACTTTTATAATGAATTGCTCTATTTCAAGGAACAGCGTCGTTTTTCAAGGTACAAGGAGTTATATTGTCGTAGTATGTGATTAGTTATGTTTTTCATATTGATTTATATTCATGAAAAAAATGAGCATTCTGAACCACGACATTGTCAGGATCACGTAATAAAATTATATAAATGTATGAATTTATATTTACGGCTTGGAAGTAGAAACAATAGTTCTATTGTTTTACTAAATTTGTTGATGTTTTCGGAAAAAGTACGTGCCTTATCCATTAGCAACTGCTTTATACAATGTATAAAATACACATAATGTTAACTGGTCTGCTTAACAGCCGAGTTTTTGTAGTGATTCATTTGATCATTAAAAGAGAAAAATATCTTTTGTACTTATTTTATCATTTGAAAATTACTAGTGAATACTCAGTACTCAGTCGGTAATAAAAAAAAGTAAGCCATAAAAACCATGTTTTTACTATACTCCCTTTCTTTGTAAAATATAACAATAATTAAAGACGAATTAAAACATATAACATAACACTAAACTTACAGGAATTTAATATATTTCTAAAATGTCAGATGTTTTGAGATGTCAAGATTTTGATAGATTCAATTATAATCAATATCGTACCTTATGAATTTCCAGCGTCAAATGGTTTAGTCAGAATCAGATTTGAGTAATGTAGAATTCTTCAAAACTAAGCAGAAATCTAAAAGAAATAAATTATTATTTGATTTCTTCCCAAGATACCCAATTTTGCTATCATCTGTGAACCAATTGTTATAAATTTTCGAAATTCTTAGTTATGTACCTATTATACCGACGGAGTAATTCAATTTTTAAATATTCCGTGGCGTCGTCATTAGGCCGCCGTTGGTAGTAATCAAACTTTTGTAACGATTCCAATTTGAAAAAACCATTAAAATGTCTAAAAATCCAAAATTATACTTTAATCATTAATTTTTTTAACGAAAATTTGATAGATCGTCTTCGAGTCTGATTGCAATGTTTCAGCTCGATTGGATCACGGTAAAAGGGTTAAAAATCGATCCAAAGTTTTTTCGTCAAGGAAGCAAGCAAGCAGACGCCACGAGTTAAAAGAAAGGAAGCAATTATATATACATATAATAGTAAAAGGGCGTTTCTATTCCGTTAACTTAGAATAACGTAGAAGTTTAATGAAACTACGGAAAACATGTATTTTGATCGAATCCATTATTGACAAAAGAAAACCATTCAATTTAAGAAATTCCGTGTAGTAACGAAAATAATTTTATTTCAACAAGAAATGATCGTTTGGATTTTGGGAATTTTGATTTTCTTGTTTTTATTAGAAAAAAACGTGAATTTCATTAGAAATATTTGTTCAAAGCATATTCGGATCTTTGAAAGTATAAAACTTTTATTATTTTGCTGTGTTAAAGTGTTAAATATATTTTGGATTGTGATTTAGAGTCCTTCTTGCGTTATTCTGTTTCTAATTTTGTTGTAGTCTATTCTTCAAATGAATAAATTAATTTGTTAAAACAAAATTATTCAATTTGACGCCAATTCTTGATTCCATAATCAGGCTAGGCATAATGTAGCAGCTCCCAGTCGTGTCGCGAACCAACTTCCCCATAAATTAGTGGAGTTTTTCCTCAGCGAGCTAATGCAGTAAGCTTGTCAACCGATATCTGATTTTCCATATTGGCTGAAGGCCCCGCGTCTAACCACTTTCAATTGCCTACATTTTGCACGAATGTTCGTTTGTGGGAAATAATTATTCCGTAAAATAGTCGCGTTCAAAATTAAATCCTTTGTGATTTACAAACTTTAACGGGCTTGTATTTTTTGTTTTTATTTTTACAATTATTTTCTTGGTAAGCTTTTGTGACTCCTGCTTATATTGTTATATAGGTATACCATACCTAGTACTGTTAAAAAAGGAAAAATAAGCTTACATATTAATATTTTATATCTGAAATTAAGTTATCAATAAAGATATTGTATATACACGCGATAGCATATTTTTTACATAATAAAAATGTTTAAAAACTAAATAGTGGAGTAGCTTGTTGGTAATGATCCATTGGTCGGTGGTTTGAGCCCCATTTCAGGACACCAGCAAGTTAGTCCCATTTTCAAAACACAAGCAGTAAGAACATTGATGTGACACGTATTCCGTGTTCGCATATCTATGTATTTAAAAAAAACTTAAATAAAAGCCACGTCTTTTGCAAAATAAATTATTATTGATATTGTTCAAGTAATTATTTATTTGCTGTAAAAAAAAGGAGTAATCATTGGTGATGGAAACGTTACTTCAACATCTTTTATATTGTCATATATGGATGACGCCGCAGTCAAAACTATCCAGTGCTATCCGTTCCGATCTGCAGCGTATATATATGTATATTGTTATGGATTGCGTAATATAAATGATTGTGTTAAGTCATTTTGAGGGAGCACAGGAAAGAATTGTATATGCTTGGTGCTTATTTCGAATATTATGGGTGACCTAGGTTAGTGTGGCCTAGGTTAAGACCATATACTCGTATACCTTAGAATAGCGGAACCTTGAACCAACTAACTCGAGCAAGCGCGCTGGGCTGACTGCATTATGTTCAGCAAATGCCGTTGCAACTGAAATTGCTTGTTGCCTAGCACATGTTAGTCATTAACTACTAAACACCGACGTAGATTGTCAGTAGGTACTGTTTTTTTCCCTTTGGTAATGAAAATATTTAAAACATGTTAGAAAAGGCCTATCTTCAAAGAAATTGTATTATTTCGTATTTTCTAACCGGAGCGTCTTTACCACGGTCGGGGTAAGGAGTTTCGAACATCCAGAGGTTGTTAGTGGCTCATTGGCTGCGGAGTTATGGCGGCGGTGTTTAGTATTCCACATACGGTGTAATGTCGTGACTGGGTATGGAACCCACGGCTTTTGTCTCCCGAGTCGGGCCACCGAAGGGGTTATCCTCAAAAAGTTTCACACGCAACACCCGCTAAATTGTTTCTTGCATATTCGTTCACTCGATTAGCCAACATATGATCGAGTTTGTGAAATTGAATCCTCTTCACCTACGTGCCCGTAGTGAGTGCCTTCTGCCGCGGCGCCTTATGCTATTTAAGGTTGTCATTTCCAACATTGTGTGGCTTCGATAAAGTCCTCGTTTCTGTGTAATCGGTTATTGCGCGGAAGAGCATCCCATAGTTTCGTCTGTCTTTGCCTTTTTCACTAAAAGTGCTTTCTTTGTTTTATTTCGACAGTTGGCGATCATCGCCTTGTTAAATCCATTTTTTTTACGTTCCCAAATATTATAATTCATAATTATCCATCGATTGCATATATACGAAATTATTTATTGTAAATATTATCTTCTTCCTTCCTTTTAGTTTTTTTTATTACTGTCTTTCGAAGCATATTCATTTTTGAAAATGTTTTATAATTATTTTTACCCACGCCTCAGTGGTCGGACAGCGGACTTTCACGTGTCCCGTCCCTTCTCGGTATTACTGCTGTTTTTTGTTAGTGTGTTTGTTACTGTAAATTTGCTCAAATGTATAATCCAAGCAACTAAATTTGTTAATACTTTTAATATTATTTAGCATTAACTTTGTGGTTAGACATTATAACAGATGTTAGTTAAATTAGTATAAACCACTACCAGATTTTGAACGTAGTACCTAGTGCAGTGTTGGTCCTGACGAAGAAACGGGTACGTCTCGAAACCGGTAGATCTAAAATCTGGTAGTGGTTTATACTAATTTAAATAACTAACTACCTAACCATCACGCCGTTTCCCCGCAGAGAGGATTGAACGCCACACTCTTCTATCCTGGCACAACACTTTTGCTTCGGCCATATTCATACATCTTTTCATACAAGTTCTACGGTTGTTGCGGCTTTTAACAGGGCCATCCTCCAATACTTGTAGTATCTGATCGTGCCAGGTCTTTCGCGGACGCCCTCTATTCCTGTTGCCTTCACCTCATATATTTTATTAACCATCCTCTCCTCGTTCATAGGTTCCACAAGACCAAACCATCTCAGCACTCCTTTCTTTATTCTGTCTGCCACACTACAGCCAGCGTTGCATTCATGTCCAATTTGTTCATTCCTCACTCTATCGACCAAAGTTTTTCCGCACAAGCGTCTTAGTGACCGCATTTCTACCGCATTCAGTCTACTTTCGTTCCTCTTTTGCCAATTCCAGGCTTCACTTCGTTTGTCTATCGACATTACGAAACCTCGAAGGATTGTTTATACATACTTTTAGTTGAAATATATTAGTACTATTTGGTAAACGGAGATGGCCGTTCGATAGTAATGTTTTGCCGGTGAGGTGTGGTGAGGTGAGGTGAGGGTGAGCCGCGGGGAGGCGCGCGCCTCACGACTTGAGCGGCGCAGTGGCTCTATTAGAACCCGTCCCGGCCGGTGTGAACCTCGCTGGATGTTCCTGCCCATCGGCCCGCGGTAATATTCGCGCCTAATAAGCTACCATTCTCTATACTAATAAGCCGGGGTACTTACCGCCTTATCTGCGCAGCATCTGTTTTATTAACACCGTGTCGATGTTACCCGGCTCCGTGCCCGGCTCGCGGGAGATCGCTATCCGGGCGAGATGAATTACCCCGTGTACGTACACACGCTCTCCCATGCCGGACAAACGAGATACGGAATCTATTTTTTCATCCATCTCCATATGATCTAGTTGCGAGTTAACCGAGCTTGAATATATTTTTTATTTATTTATTTAATGTCCTTATAGGCTTTTACAAATATACATAATAAAAATTTAAAAAATAACATAAGACAGATAAAATATTAATACAGTTAAAGGTACAAATAATAATAGTTAAAAGGTAAAATAATAATACAGAAAAAATTATTATCCATTTCCATATCGTTGAGATGTAAAGAATTATATCAGCTTTGTCCTATACACAATTATATTATCAGCAAAAATGTCAGCCGCCTCTGCATGTTCATTCTCTAATGAGTGTAATCTAATACAGAGTTTGCTAATGCATTAGTTCTGACATTTCCACTATAATAGAATAATTATGTTATAGCAGATATGGGATGTGGTTTCTCTCTTACTCGGAACCGATCGAAGAGTGTTATCCTCCTAAAACACATGGAATCTATCAATATATTATAGATGAATGTTCTTAGGTTTTTCCGGCCACTAAGAATCTTCTGGTTTGTGTCTTGTTTTTACGACCTTTCTGGCAATGGGATCCGAAACGTCGGCCAGAAAGGTCGTAAAAACACGGCGTAATACCCCAGAAGACACAAACCAGAAGATATTATATGTCTATATGTCTCACAGAGACGAAATTATATTTTTATAGGAAAGCAGGTATGGAAGTCTTTGGGTGTTTGTAGAGCTTACGACCTATCATACAGCTTGATTAAGTGTTCACTTTACACAATGTAACGTTCACCATTTCCACTAATGATAGAATACCATGTCTATTAATTTTTGGAAGTTGTATGTATTTAAATTTTACGAAATGTTGTGTTGCGATTGTTGCTGTGAGACGTCTATAATATATTGATTGATTAATGATGTCCCTGCGTAAAAAATCCATACTGCATACAAAGAAATACTGCGTTCTGAAAAATTTGGATAAACTCAAAATATTCTCCCATAGAATCTATTAGAACATCGAAAAAATTATACGGCTTATGTTAGTGAAAAATAGTTCAATAATATCTAATCTTTTTTTCAATCAATAACTTTCTTAATTAAAATATGTTATTTAGCTAACTTTGTACAACATGCACACAATTATTTTGTTTTTGCGATGAAATACAAAATTATAACATTTCCAAGAAATACCAAAATAAAACCCACTCCCTCATACTCAACCGCCCTGCCAAAAAATCGTCACGTTACTGTATTTAATTTTACTTCATTTTACACTTATCGATGAGGAATTCTTTTCTTCCCGAAAATAGTAGGAAAACAATGATAACTTTGTATAACACGCACTCAATCATTTTGTTTTTGCGGTGAAATACAAAATTATAAGATTTCTAAGAAATACCAAAATAAACTCCTCTTACTCAACCGCTCCGCCAAATAAATCGTCACGTGACTGTATTTAATTTTACATATCATTTTACATCTATCGGTGAGGAATTCCTTTCTTCCCGAAAATAGTACGAAAACGACGATAACTGTGTGCGTGTTATTCAAGTTATTTAAAGAATATATTTTAATTAAAATGTTATACCGCGAAGTAACTGTCAAACTACGTAATAAAAAAACTACTTTCTTTTTTCTAAAAATAACCTGAATTTTAATGCTTGGCAAAAATACAGTTGAACCCATATTTTTATGTACCTATGCAAACATTAACAAAACAAAAAAAAATAGGAACGATAATATCACGCCTGATATGAAATTGCATCCAGGTCTTTGAATATATCTATTCTTAATTTTAATCGGATTTTTTGAACAGCTTAATAGAAGAATTGACAATAAATTTTCACTTAAAAAACTAATTTTACAACCCTCTCGGAAGAAAGCAAGCAGAGGTACCCAGTTGCTTAATTGAAGAATTCGCATCGCTCCTTCCTTACTCCGCGAATGCAGAAGAGGGTAAAAAGTCGTTGCTCGTTTTTTTCTCAGAATTTTCTCTAATTGTCGCATAAATTAATTCGGCGGAGGACATCCCGCCAACCCTTATCTCCCCGCCCACCCCTTCCGTTTTTTCACCACGGTTTTAATTTTTACCCGAGAATTCCCCGTCTGAAGGGGCACTCGGACGGCCGCCGCTCCCCCTCCCCCCTCCCCAACTTTTTTCAGTTTTTTTTTTTGTATTTTTTGACTGGAGTACCTAACTAGCCGTCGTCTTTTTGTTGCCGAAAGAATTATTCGTGCCGTCCCTCTTTGTAGCTGAATTCTTGGCTCGGCAGAGTCGCGACGTCGGCGCGTTAATTATTTAACAAAAAGTATCTCAAGCGCCTACTTTTTGTGTTTGCATAATTTTACATCGGGTTTATTGTGTCTTTGTAAAACGGTAGTGGGGCCGCTTGCTTGCCTACTCGCGCCGTTTCTCAATTCCGCTATGTGAAATGAGCCAAGGTCCGCGTCGATTTCGTGCGAAATTGTGTACGTGCATTCTTATTTTTTCTTCCCGTTATTATTGCGATAATTACAAGCGTCACAATGAAGCGGAACGCAAATTATTTTTCTGCTAGAAAAATTAATACCTTTTAATTTCTCACGAAAAATGTGTACACTGCCTGTCTTGAACTATTATCTGTATTATGTATGGTTCTATTAATACTGCGTGCTTTTAAATGCATTATCAACTGAGCTATGTACGAGGAATCAACAAGTCAATACTCTAGATATGGTGATTTTCTTATATATTTAGGTATATAAAGTATGCTTACATCGAAATAACGGCATTGAAATTCTTAAATAAAAATTTATTTAGATTTTTCGTTAACATTAAATAACAGTTAGATATTTAATGTTAATTAAATTTTACAGTTTCCCATTTTAAGTATGAGGAATCAATAGATCGAAACTCTAGGTATGGTGATTTTCTTATATATTTAGGTATAGGAAGTATACTTACGTCGAAATAACGGCATTGAAATTCTTAAATAAAATTTTATTTTGATTTTTTGTCAACATTAAATAGCAGTTAGACATTTGATTCTAATTAAGTTTAACAGTTTCCCATATTATTTTTTTTAGTTGAATATCATATAATGCCTAGTATAGTTTTTAATGCTATAAGTACCTATATTATTTAATTTTGTTTTATGTGCCTACAATTTGTAGAAATGTTATTATCTATAGTAGATATTGCATTATTGTGATTGTCATCAACCATGTACACCAATGCCTTTAATTCCGAGACGCGACGTCGATGAGGTGATAAAAAGTGGCGCTCATTTTCTGCCTTTAATTAATATTATTTATTTTTTATTGCCTCAACAAGTCTTTAGGCCCAATTACTGTTGCGAAACACATCACAAGAACGCCCACGCTTGAGTATCACATATATTTATTGTGACCTCACCGGGAATCGAAGCCTCTGTGTGAAAAGCCAGTGTCAGCATTTCTTAACAATATAAGTAGGCACTACTTTTTATACTTTCATTCATTTCAAAGTAATATTTTCTGGTGATTTAATACAATATATATATAATTTCAATAATTTGTCGACGGGTGTCCTTAGTTTAGATTTGCATTGTACGCACGTTTTATAAAAATAAAACACATATTACAATGGAAGATATTCCACATCATCTTCTAATCACAGACTGTATGTATTCTGTAATGCACTACGCCTAGATTACGCAGAAGCGGTAAGCCTAATGATTATGTTTAATTGCACGTCGATTAAACATTTAAATAGGAATACATAATTAGTGGTCTAAACCGAGTCACGTCATCTTCTCTGGTTTGAAGGCCAGAAAATCATCTATGATGTCCCCGCAGTCTAAAATGGCACAAAGTAACCATTTCAATACAAGAAATGGATACCTCTACCACTATTCGGGCTGGCTTTTATTTACCAAGGAGGCATTGTGTTCCTTGAATGGGCCGCGGATGAAGAATGCGCGTACATATTTGCAACATTTTCCCTCATTTGTTATTATAGAATCCCCCCGCTGGATCACCAGGCGAGAGTCCTTACCATTAGGCCAACAATCTACCTTTATTATTTGTTTGTTATTCTTCGACCTACTTTCTTCTAGTTTCGTCCAGCCCCGAATGTTTTAATTTTCTAACACAATAATTAATACACAACGTTTTATTCCACTTATTTGAGTTATATAAGCCTAAGCGCTTTCGATGGACACAACCATCATCTTCAGAGGCAATATTAGAACTAATTGTAAATCAATATGGCCGACAAATAGAAAGTAAAGTGAGAACAGAGGGGGGAGGGGTAGTTATTTATTGACATAAACAACAGTAACTCATTTTTACATATAATAATACTTATTTTAATAATGGGGATGACGCAGGTATTATGAGGTTATTTTTATTTTCGATTGCTTTATTAAAATATAATATATAAAACGTTGTGTATTAATTATTGTGTTAACGATGAACTTCCACTTTGTAAACGAAACAACGCTTAATTTATTTTAATTTTCTGTTTATTTTTCTATCCCGCTCCTATGCGCTTGATATACTCCTTATCCTTGTGGAACAGGCCTCTTGTAACTCTTCAATTGTCGGCAGGGTTAAGAGGGGGTCACAAATAGCACCAACACGTATTGCAAAAATATTTACTATATATCATATTCCAATGGAAACGTTAGTATTGTCACGTGTCGTGACTGCATGAGGAATTAATGAAAACACGGAAATGCAATGACGGATTTATTGAATACCGATTAATTAATTAAATAAACGTACAAAGTCTCTTAACACTATTAAATGTAACGCTAATATTGAATTAAACTGTTTCTCAAATTTATCACTCGTAAATAGGCACTTTATAATCGCTTCAACACTTTATTCACTATTCGCTGGAACAATCCATCCAATTTCAGCACGTATTACTATTCGCTCCGGTTTACTTCGCTACGTAAGAACTTTTTCCAGAATATTCGCTCAAATATCGCACACGGGTAAGTACTTCACTTAATTAACTGTCGCTTAGTTCACACGCCTGATGGCAACACTGTTCACAATGGTCCTCCGCGGTCTGGATCCGTTTATTTATACGGTACGGTTGAATTCTTCGAACCTTCGAGACTTTTATAGTGTTTTCTCGCAATTTCCAGATGTTCCTGGAACTTTGGAGATGTCTCTCGAAAGCTGTAGATTACGCTAGGTTTTTCTGGAATTTTCGTTAGTATTGTGAACATTTCAAACAACTGTCACTTGACACGAGTGCGTGATTCTTTTTAGCCTCGTTACAGCATAAATGAGACGGAGATCGTGTGTCACCAGCCATCACCGCCAGTAATAACAGCACTAATGTTTGTTACAACACAAAGCATGGGTTTATCGGAATCGCGCGAGGTTCCCGGCGGTGCATAGCATTAGTCTGGTGGCGGTTTCACTTTTGCTAAAACGATTCTGGGAATCTGGAAAGCGATCGGCGGAGATCATCCGGGGACCGCACGAAGCGCTGTTGTTGCATAGCAATTATTCTAATCACGGTCCGCGCCTAATCATCTGCATCTAACGGTCGCATTTCACAGAATCTATCCTCAATGATCGCCGCTCACGTCTGGAGTGCGCAATGTTTTTTTAACGACAAATCTCACTCAAATTTAAATAGAATAGCTTCATTATTTCTCCCTTTACTTATTATTAATTGATTTCTAGCAAGTACCTACTTAAATAATTTATCATAATCAAAAACTATTATTTTCCGTATACATATATGTATTTTTTATATCCCGGCTATGGTACTCTTATTTTTAATTTCAGCGGCACAACTGGCATCTCCACTATCCGAAAGTAGAACAATTCAAATACCTAGTCTCAGTAATCACCCAAGATGCAAATTATTGATGTATCTCACAGAGTTAATGTCGTCTGTTAATAAGAAGTAGCGTTTACTCACTAGCGTCTAGTCGGGCGGGGTTACAAGACGATAGGATTCGTAACGAACGTGTAAGAGACAGTTTTAAGGCAGTGAGACGCGTGACGAGAAGAGAAGTGACGGTGAAAACCTGGACCATAAAACGCTGGCTCTCCCGGAAATAAAAAGAGGAAGAGGTCGCCCCCCGCTGACACGGTGGACCAGCATGCCAAAACTGACACAAAATACTCAAGTTCCCGGTTTGACAACCCGAGATATAGGCCATCTTGTTACCGAATGTTTTGGACGGCCGACCTCATCTAAAACGGGAAGGGCGAAGATAAAGAAGACTATTCTTTACATCGACGTATTATAATATAGACACGTTATTCCCATACTAGCCGGCTTTCGTTGTAGCAAATATTGCATTGAAAGAGACAACAAATCACATAATCAAGTAATCACGTAAAAATCAGGTAATTTGAAGTCACGGTGACTAAAATAACATACTCATTCTTACAATAGTGTACGATACTCTGTTCCTTTTTCGGCGTAGCATCGCGCCCGATCACAACGAAGGTCCGTTCGATAACAAATGCAAGGCAATAATTACCTTACTATTGAGTTGCCAAGATTTCACGCTTGTAACGTATCTACAGTTTATTATATCATTGATTTTTTATACTAATTTTTCTTTTATCGCTTTTTACCGATTTTTTTTTTAAATTACGGAATACGCCGCATCACCATTGTTACTTTTTATACTAAGCTAAACGCTTTTGCTACGGAATGAGGACTCACTCGCTGGTCACCCCGACCCGCCCGGAGCGGCGACCCGACAAATTTATTCATTCATTTACGCCTTAATAGGCTTTTACATATGTAGGTATATAACAGTTATTTGCAAAAATAATATAAACAGAGAGAAAAACAAAAAAAAGAAAGTGTAGTCATCTCCCGAACAATGGAGACATCACGTCGGAGGCGGCCGGATGCTCCCGGGCTCACTCTGCATAGAGATGGTCCTCATATTCCCGCTGCCCAGCGCCCTATGCGTTTCAATCATCTGCAGCAATTATCAACATTAGGGATATTTAGGTCGCTACTTTGTTATCAGATCGCATTATAACTCTCCAGTATTCCTTTGTGTGGATCGGACCAGCGCCCAACATTATCCAAATTGGGAGAATTTTATTGGCGTAATTTCTTTTTTGGCGCTCGAAGCTCATTTAATTTTTGGACGTTCTCACCATCCTCTTACATCATCGCCATTTTTTTTAGAGATTGTAACGTAATTTAATTTATTAAGTTAGATTTTTATCATTCGACTATATTACACATTTTACATTTTTCTGACATCTAACCACCCGTTGACCGAGCGGTAGGAGATTTGATTCTCGGCTCCAGGAGACCAACAATTGAAATTATCGCCTATTACACCTCGGAGAATATGTTATCTTTAATTTTAGATATTCAATTTAGAATTTTTAGCTTCTTTCTTATTTGCCCCCTTCTCGATATTCGACCAAAGCTCGTATTAGATGATTGATGGTGCAGACAAATCACGAGTCGAATAATCCAGTTAGCCTGGCCCTTCAACCAGAGATCGTCGACAGTATATCGTGACCACTTATTTACCGGCAGCAGCTATATGAGAGTTTTTATTTCGAGTTCTTCGATTGACCGCACACAAAAATAGAAATGGGAATCTTCGATGTTCTTCTAATAATGGTGAGATTGATTCGTGTCATGATTAAAGATGAAGATAACTAGAACTAAAATTTGTTGAATGACACACAGTTTATACAAAATGACAATTCGCTTCAATGAATAGAATGTTTATTTATGTATTCATGTGCATATTACAATCTAATGTCCATTATTTAGTACGAAACGAGTAAGAGAATTAGGTCAAGGAACCAGGCTGCCCAAATTTTATTTATTAATTTATTAACACCCTATAGGGATTTTACAATAGATAGGTAAGTGTACATTAACATAATATATAGTGTAAAGAGAAAAAACAACAACATGTAAACATAATAATGACTTAAAGAGAAAAGAAAATAAATAGCTATCTTATCGGGGAAGCTGTAGTACCGCGAAAAGAGAGACACTCAAAAGCCCCTTCTTCTGCATACGGAGGTCGATGGACGCGTATTTCGAAACTACCAAGAAGTTTCTTCTTATAACTGCGGAAGGGGGGGGAGTAAATTTTGAGAGCAGCAAAGAGATTTAACAGATTCGCTCTCGATTGGTCATAATTTACTGAAAAAATACGAAACAGTGGAAAATATAATTGCATAATCGAGACTTAGGTCCCGCAACCATCTTAGGATAATGGTGATAATGACCGCATTTTCAAAATAATCATAAATACTTTTTGTGTCTGGATAGAAATTCCCATTATCCTTCTTCTTTTTTAATGTTTCTTCAAGCTTGAAAGTGCCTCGTCAATAATGATTTTTTTTTCTAAAAATATTTAAAACATTCGAGATTTAAGGCAACCTGCCGGCTTCGTTGATAGAATAATACCATTTAGAACGGATGACATTTGTTCTCTCCAACCCCGGGCAAGACGAAATATATGTTCAATCTTCGGATTAACAATACCGCTTCCCGAGATCAGATTTAAATTACTAAAACCACCGGTTCTGACTTCGTTCTAGAGGATGATTGAAACACGATTTTATTTTATCGATCAGGCTACAAAGGAGAATTATATGAAAAATAGCTTTATCAAAAGAAATAAGAGACTATAAAAGACATAGCTACGACGAAATATGACGTGAAAAAGAGGCCATTCCTCAGATAATTTTCCTTTTTATACCTTGTCACTTTATTAATTTTCAAACAAACACAATAACTGCCTAGTTACATTTTTCCACATTCTATTTTTTCAAATCTTTCCTGATAAAAATAATAATGTATCGAGAGTAATAATGTATAGAGTAAAAAATAAATAAAACACATTTTCTTTTATTAATTCAAAAAACAAATATACACATGAAAGCAACTAAAAATTTTAAGACATTTTTTAATATAATACATTGCCAAATCATTCGATATTCGGAGACGAAACAACATTAGTCATTTAGTATCATCGTTAGACATTAGTATCTCGGCCACGAACAGTTAATGCTATCGCATTCCGCCCCTGTTCGGGTTGCGAGCGCGACGAAGTGTCTATTTGCTATCATCCTCCGAGTATTCCTTACATCCTCCCTGCACCCCGCACGTCTCGGAGGATGGAATGTGATTGTCTAACTTTATAACGAAGTTCGTCCTTTGGACAAGTTCCGACCGCAAGCGCTTTTAATTGGACTGATGTCCTTTTCGCTGAATGCAAATGCCGAGGAGACTGCCGCAGGAAGAGTGCAGCGGACCTCGTCAATTCTCCCATCTTCCGATCGTTGACCGTTGTGAAGTCGTCGTTCGCTGTGTCGTATTGTCGTGTTCAAATTTTAGAGCATTAATATAAACGCGTGACGCCGAAGAAAAATCCATGCAAAAAACTTGATCCAGACAAAGATACAACAGTATGAAAACCGGTCGACGTTCAGTTAATCAATGTCGCTTGTACGGAATTTGTTTAATTATTCTCAACTTTAATTATTTATTTTCCCAGAATTTTCATGACACTCCAAAGCTATATAGGCAGTTTCAGAGATTCTTAAATTAATTTTCTAAGTATATTCTAGAACACATTCTTATTGTGATGTTGCAATTTTTTCAGAACAAAGTTCTGTGAAATTTAAAACCAAATTAATTAATCAATTAGAAAGACATACAGAAAAATCAAATGTCATTCTAATCGATTAATTAATTTGGTTTTAAATTTCACAGAACTTTGTTCTGAAGAAAATGCAACTTCACAATAAGAATGTGTTTTTGATTATAATATATGTATGTTGTATCAGATGTGTTTGAAAAATAAAAAATAATTAAACGGTTAATTCTGGCGTCTAGCAGCGGCAGGAACACAAAGTAATTTGTGCCCACCGTACCAGAAAAGCGTATTCCTTTAAAAATGGATAATAAATGTTAATCAATTAATAAATGAGACTTACAGATAAGGTCGATATATTCACGGAAATATACAAGGCCGCTATAGCGTAATTGGATAACGCGCCTGCCCCGGATAGGAGGAGATCCGTGGTTCGAATCCCGGTAGCAGCCAAATATTTTTTCGTGGATTTGATTTTTCTGTATGTCTTTCTAATTGATTCATTAATTTTGTTTTAATTTTCTAATCTTTAATTGTAACATTTATAGAATATATGGTAATTAACTTTTTTATCTCACTCCCATTGTAATACGATTTCTTCGAAACTTGATGGTAATTGCAGTACGACAGAAAATTCCAGATTAGACGGTTTACAATCATCTTTTACCTACATATTCAATTTTATTTATCGTGTTTTCGTATGTTTATTAATGAAAAACCTACGTTCAAACTAATATCAAATACATACTCAAATTATAACCCAATTGGATGTATGCCCAAACAACTTCGTTTCCACCCAGCTAAAACGCGCAGCACGTCATCGTATGTAATTAATTATTTGCTTTCTAATTATATTTTAAATTATCTAATTTAATTTAATATTATTATACTAGTTATATTATTATATTCGTTTCACAAACGTACTAGGTACTATTATAATATTTGTGCTAAAAATATTCTATAATATCCCAGTTCGAAATATACAACATCAACGTCATTAACTCATTTCAACGATCCTGCAGAACCTTTTTTTGTTATGTAAGCGCTTGCGTATTGTAGTGTTATTTTTATTTAATATTTTGCCTCGGAATCGCGATGGTCTGTTTGGCCAACAATAACACCGCACTAACAATAATATAATTGGGTGATTTTTGGGCGCCCGCATGAACGTACCAAATGAACCCCCGGAGTAAAAAAGCGCACAAAGGACGAATCTCTCGCGAGCTCCCCGCCATTGTAACGTTATTACCTGCACAAAGGGGTAAATTTATTAAAAGTTGTTCCCACGGGCCGCGGCGCGTGACCGCATCTTGATGGCATTTTTATGTACATTTTTCAGTTCTATTTCTACGTGTTTAAAATATTAATTCGCCTGAAAATTCTACGACAGCAGTAATAGATTTTACGGTGCGCCTTTCTACGAATCAGTTCCTCTTCGGCTGCAATCGTTTCGGTTTATTTTATTTCATTCTGTCGACACGTCCTTTATTCCTAGATGACAACAACATGGACGTGTTGTTTTTATAAATTAGATTTTTTATAATCAAAATATTCTTTCGGAACAAATCATCAACAATTGTAAGCATATTATTATTTATAACTTTTTTTTGGAAATTTTGTAATGCCGTGTATCTCCGCTTTAACAGTAAGGTGCTATATGACTGGTGTGTGTGTGTTTTTTTGTGACGTACTTTATTTCATCCCTTAAGATCTTACTTACGTAGAAGTCTACTTGAATGTGGGAAATTAGTCCTGTAACTCGGTAATACCAAATTGTTACGTCGCAGGTTTATTCCCTCTCGTTAGAAGGACTTGCGTTTAGCTTGAAGTAGTAAAAGTCGGGCAATTTGTATTTTTCGATCACTCTGGTTAGTATCCCTCGCTGGATAGGGGAACAACCGCCTGCACTGGGTGCTTAAGTAATGTAATGGGGCGCCTTCCCACCCAACGAATATTTTAGTTAATCAAATATCATCCAACCAATCGTGTTTGCGAAGCGACTGAAACTCTAGTAGCTTTCAGAAAAGTTTTTTTGGGTTTTTTTGGAAAAAGTTTTTCAAAAAAAAAAACGCTTATTTTATACAACATTTTTCAAAATATGAGACTTTTTGTGAGAATAGAATGATTGAAGATTGACTTCTCGAAATGACCCGAACAAAATAAATAATGTTGAGTATGCTCTGCATGGTTTGATTCTCTACATTCTATAAAAATATGTACAAAAACCTCGAAGCTCTCTAATTTATGCGTTGTTTTTATTTTGCATTTGATCTTGAGTTCATTCTAGACCCCGAAACTGCCTTATCCGTTTTCAGCCGAAACATTATACTTTTTGTATAACGCTTAGTTTGTATGTTCACACTAGAATAGTAGGTATACCGCAATATGAATCTTGACGGAAAAGTTTTACTAATAAATAAATAAGGAATAATAAAATCATGTCCTTAGGTTTTCACGGCCGTTCAGAGTCTTATTTGTATAGTTTTTTGGGATATTCTGCCGTGTATATGCGACCTCTCTGGCCTAGAGCCTCTGGCCAGAGAGGTCGCATATACACGGCAGAATATCCCAAAAAACTATACACAGAAAATAATAAAATCAATAAGTTATTAAATCAAAAAGGATATTGTGGTTTAAAGGTAAGGTAAATAAAATGAAAAATATTAAAAGGTAAGCACATAAAAGTAAATGAAAAAATTAATCAATTAATGTATATTGTATATGTCTCACTAAAACGAAACTGTATGTGTTTAATATGGGAAAGTAGGTATAGAAGTCTTTTTGGGTGTACATAGGGCTTACCACCTGTTTCGTCTATGTGAGACATCTATAATATACATTAATTGATTAATGATGTCTCTGTGACAAAAATCCAGCACGGTTCTGAAAGATTTGAACAAACTCAAAAGTATTCTAAAAAAAATAAAATTAAAAAGAAGCACCATTTACAAATTCCATAATGTGAATAAGGTAAAAAAACGAGTTGTACAAGTATTTTAAACTCAATTTCGACTGACGTATTTAAAATTTTTTTCCTTCATGTTGAAACACAAGAGACTTATGTTGCATGATAAAAATAAAGAACTGAAATATCAACAAAAACGCGCGTGTCAGGTAAATTTTTCGTGTTTCGGATTCGACCGAATCTAAATCGATGTTTAAATGGTAAAACCAAAGTCAAAAACTAAATCGAATTTTCGGTAGGTCACTTCATATTCACTTTGTAAAAATAATAATCGTTAGTAACGTAATTCGTTGAGTATTTAATAAAATTAAAATGTTATATATTGCAATCTGAAAGCATATTTATGTCGCTGCATAAAAAAGTTTATCCGCGTACAGTCGACGACCATCTACTTATTAGTAACCACAATGGTGATGTCACTCTTGCAGACAATCCAAGTTTGTATTAGCTTCCAGCCGCGATAGCATCCAGCCCAACCTTTGCCTCCATTCTCCTGAGCCACCTGGTCCGCTGATGTTATCAGTTGTCTTCAAGCTAATCGCCGCTTATTTATTGAAATAGTATTCAAAGGAACCTACCTGCACACGGCGAACTCAAGTTGCACTGTCTTACGGATGCAGAAGCGGATATTTTCAAGGACATGTATAGTGCAATAATTAAATTATTGTAAGTTTACGGATACATATAGGTAACATAGTTTAATTACACATACGTAAGCAACTTTTGCTAATTTGACCTTATAACTTGGTATTTTATATCCTTATCCGAGAAGGGATCGTAGTCATGTGTATATGAACGTTTACCAGGACTTTTTTTATTGTTTTTTCGTTCTACGTATTTAATTTTTTTGAGACGCGTTTCATCATTACCAATCTCCAAACTTTTCGATGTTTAAAAACAACCAAAGCAGTCAGTTATGGGAGTTTTGAAAATATGGGACTCTGTTCTTTCAGAGGTCAAAAATTGATTTAAAGTGGCTGTTTGTTTTTAACAAGTCGTTTTACTAATTTTATGGCACTAGCGAGACAGGAAGGTATTCTTATTACATACATGGCTGACTTGTTATAGCTTTAGGGTCTGATCGATCGAATACCCATTTTCGAAAACGATAATCCACCGGGGCGATAAAAACCCACGGCATACAAATCAGTTGATCAGGTGCACCCACGTGACGTACAAACTATATTATATCTGAAGTATTATTTTCTAGGGTAACCCGCGTATTGTAGTCTCGAGAAAGACTGTTATTATGTACCCAATGTTTCGGACAGATAGCACTGGCCATTTTCAGAGGGATTTTATTATATTATATCTGTATATACTATTGTATGAATTCAATTTAGGAAGGGCGACCCGCTAGGTTCGTGATTTCTCCAGACGTCAGACGTACAACTAAAAGATGTTAAAATAGTTAAAATCTTTACCGTAGTATTTATCTTGTTAGTGATGTACCGCGGTGCGCAATAAATCGGAGCAATGCCTCTCGAAAGAGCTCTCGGACAAACTTTTACCCCGAAGAAAGTTATGCGCGCTCGTCTATCGGGCCGGCTTCTCGGAAGCGCTCCCTCCCTATCGGCCCCGATCTCCCGAGCCTCTGCGACCGGACTCCGCGGGGAAGATGCTAATCACCCCCGCCCACGTGGCTCGCCCCCCCCCCTCCTCGCTGAGAAAAAACTAAACAGTTTATTTTGTTGCCGGTTGCATGCCGCGCCGCCAGATAAGAGGCTGTTTTGTTGTTAGCTTGTTTTATATTCACATGCAGCTTCGCGCCATGTTTTGTGAGATGTCTTTCTCTTCTATTTTTACAGTTTTCAATTTTTTATAGGTAATGTTCCTTCGGTAACGACCACTCATTCATATTAATAAAAATAAAACGCTTTGTATAAAACTACTATTTGTCGAATAATTAACTATGAAGAACTCGTTAATTTTAATGTCTATCAATAAATTGTCTTGATAACTGATATTACGTTTACATTAAAAATAATAACATTTCGACGTTCGCGTCTTATTGAATATCGTATTTAAAAAGTTTTGTAGTTATTTTTATTATTATTAACATCACTTAAGAATACTTAAAACGCACCTTTTTGTGAAATCTTTTCCATAAAAAGTTGGTTTAGAACATATTGATACAATTTTCATAAATTTGATAATGTGTGGATGTTCTTACGGTGGAATTGTACATTGTGTAAAGTGATCAGCTCATACAGGTCACCTGTCCTGGGCCACCCTATTATGTATGACTTCCGTACACGTTTCCCATATAAAAAGCCTCGTCTCTGAGATTTCTATAATTTATCATAATGAATAATTTCGTAACATTCTTAGAAGCTGTTTTTCACACCTGTTTTATTTTAACTATTGTTTAAAAAAACTAGCTTAAAAGGTGTTTAAAAAGAAAACTTAATAATAAACACACTTAGCAGCCTTTAAGAGATACCCAGACTAAGGCAATTTATTTGTTCTGTACGAAGTGACATAAACTTAATTTATATTTAAATTTTATTAAAAAAAAAATATTTTGGTGTTCCCTTTGGGAGGGTATGTAGACTTCTATTATTTAAGCCTTAATTATTAAGTTTTATTTTTAAATACATATCAATTTTTAATCTACGTATTCAACAATAGTTACAATAAAACACATCAGAATATGCAAAACAATTTTTAGGTATAGTATGCAATGAATTATTCTTAAGATCTGAAGTAAACTACATACTAGGATATTTTTTCCAAAATATTGTTTTAAATTTTATTTTATCATTTTGATTGTTTTAACAGTTAAAGGAAAGGACTTATGTACGTTTTCGTAGACGTATCCAAATGAATATCCTATAATTTCAATACATTTTTCTGGAAGTTGGCTTGCCGAGCAGTTGTCCGGCACCCAATTTCAACTTTACAAATCATCATATAAAAACAGTCTATTTGAGGTATATTATTGGTCGACTAAACAATGACGCACCTGTATTAGCCGTATCCGTTCCTGTGTGAACCCTTTTGTCGTCTGTCAATCTTCCTGCTTCGTCTCGGGAATACCGCGGCGCCTAGACTTCTCTATTGTTGTTGCCGTTGCCAATGACTTAGGGTCATCTACAACCTTACAACACGTTACAATCGTTTGTTATTTACTGTCTTCAAAAATTTCTCACGGAGACCAAACTATATCACATGGGAAAGTAGGTATGGAAGTCTGGGTGTTTACAGGGTACGTAAATACCGTATGTACAACTTTCCAAATTTGATAGATGTGGTGGTTGATCACGGGTGGAATCGTGAACGTTGCATTATAATAATAATAAAAATAGATCATTTCTATAGCGCCATTTTCGTAAAAAAATCACCTCGAGGGCGCATTACACTAACATCGTTTAGTCCTACACTAGTATTTAATTTAACAAAAAGGTGCGTTTTAAGTCTTTTTTTTTGCATAGTGTAAAGTGATTACTTCTGCATGCCAAGCCAACCAGTGACAGGCCTTAAGCCCTGTAAACACCCGGACTTCCATTCCTACTTTCCAACACACAGTAGCTTCGTCTCTGTGAGACATCTATAATACACTTTTAGCGCTCGCTTTATATGTTTACAAGTTGTAAGAAATATTAATTACCGCACTAAGTACCGACGCGTAATTATAAAAAATAAGGGTTGCGGAGCGAATAACGCACGTGTTTTGCGGGCAATGTTTTTTTGGTCTGCGACGGATTTTCTCAATCATCGCCTTGTACTGATTTCCCAGCGCGGTGTTAATTGCCTTCAATTATACCTTCCCGAAGCTGACACATTCCCCCCTCGCGCCGCCCCGCCGCGGCTTCTCCCGTCATTAAAGAAGGAGAAAATTGCCCTTAATTGGTATTTAATTATTACTTATCACCCTCCACGCGGAGGGCTACCGGACCTGTTCGGCGCCAACAATTATGCGGGATTATCCAAATTGGAACGTGACACCTTGTCTTTAGTTAGGCGTAATATTATATAGCTTGCGAATATTTTAAATTATGTTTAATGTTATTGCTAGGTAAGACAGTTTAGATTTACGTAGTACAGATTATCCATCTTCCAGATTATATATCTGACCTCTGGCCGATTCTCTCAATCTCCCATTGCGGGGTTCATCTGAAATTGGATCCGAAACGTCGGCCAGAGAGGTCAGAATATATGTAGATTACATTATCCATATTTTGATTTTATTGGTAAATGTATCCTGGATATTATGAAATTTCAATCTATTTATTATTTTCCAATTTGTTCACGGATTATAATTCATAACTTTGAGTCTTGCAAATCGAAATAAGTTAACTGCAGTGACAGTTGTCTATTGTAGTAATTATAAACTAGAAAGTTTGTCTGTCTGAGGAAGCAAAAACTCGTGAACAGGCATTATTTTCAATTTAGAGCATTGTTTTCTTTAATAAATATAAGGTTTTGAAGTATTCAACTATCTGTCCAAAAATAATGTGCAATATTGTTTGTTCGCGTATTTATAACAAGTTTTAAAAAACACGGTTACACTATTAGAATGTCTGTTGAGACTCGGTTCAGATAAATAATTTCTAATGACTCGATTTGTTTTGGCTTTTTTCTCTCTTGCGTTTTTCAGCGTTCAGTGAAATGTCCTAACATACGGTCCTTTGACCGTGAATGAATACATGCAACAATCCGAAGCCGAATAGTTTATTCGTTTTCGTATTATTGACATTTTGATAATTGATAATAATATAATGTAAGGAATACGGCGAGACCCGGCCGGCGGCGGTTAATTAACGCTTACCGGCCGGTTAAAGGCGGATTGTTAATCCCCGCTTATTAGACGAGGTGTCGGCTCGGCCGTGACTTATGTGTGCATTTGTAAATGTCCATCGGGACACGCGACGCCGGCCACCGGCTGCCCTGCCCGCCCTGGCTCTGGTACCCCCGACATAATCCGAGATTAAACGCATTGTGACAGAAGCCTCGTCGATATCGTCAACTCGGCCCTTAACCGCGGATATTACAAAACCTGCCAACAGTGCACAATTTATTTGCATACCCATTTATCCACGGGCGCATTTCTTATATTTATGTCCTATTGTGTCATGTCTAGGGAATGCAATCCCGATCCCGCGAGATCTTGAGGCATTTTACGAGATCAATCCCGAACCGAAAATCGGACGAGGTAATCGGTATTATCGGGATTGATCAGCATTTTTTATGTTTTGTATGTTTAATTGTATATGTCTATAGAGCTTTTAGTAAGTACTTAAAAGTTATGTTCATGTCACATTCAAATAATGAAAATAGCTTTGAATAATATTATACTAATTAGTAGTTTTTACTCTACTACATTGACTGATTGATGCTTGGAAAAACGCCTACAAAAACTTTTATGCAACGATTAATAATGAAAATTTTATTAAAATTGCTGATATAAAAATGTAAGGCATTGTCGTTAATTGCTATTCAGCTCTACAAACAAAAAAAAACAAAAGTATTCGGAATCCCGATCCATAGGGATCCTGTGGGATTGGAAATTCTAATCTCGAGGGATCTCGAAAGGGCAATCCCGACTCGGGGTTGCATTTCCTAGGCATGTCACACAAAAGTAATTAAAATTTTCTTATTTTCTTAAATTTGGTCACATCGTGTTTTTGTGAAAACCACTAATATATTTAGTTTTATTTATTGAAAAAAAAAAATTTTACTTTTGAAATAAACTAGTACTATACTTACAATTTATATATTATCTATATGTTTACTGTGCGTGTTTACATTTGTGGCGTATATATCCATACGGGCTCTATATGTGTAGTGGCGGTTTAGCATGATGTATGTGTCACATTTAGTACGTGTAGCTTGTTGTAGTCTATTTATTGATCGGGGGATCGAGCTCCGACAGACCAACAAATTAGTCCTATTTTCATGACACGACCTTACTTTCAAAATAACGAGAATATTGACCATCCACGTATTCCGTGTACACATCTCTATTTTGATTTAAAAAATTATAATTTGTTCAATGATTCGAATTCAGCTTACGCTCTTGCTAAGGGTTTTTATTATAAAAGCATTTATTTACGTAGGGCTGTCGTACTATTCAGGATTAAACCATTATCCGCCATTTTAAACATGTTACGCGTAATGTTTTAACTTTGCAGATCAAGTTCTACGACAAATTTTATGCTCGATATATTTTAAATTAATATCAAGAAGCTTAGATGACATAGTTAAATACATATTTGAAGACAAAAAAGTCACAGCTCCGCCGACGGCGATAAATGACGTAACAAGTAACAAGGGCAGCGCACAGGGCGACAAGCGGTACAAGCAGCGAGCGGTGTTGCCCACTTATTGCCCGCTGTGTATCACCGGCCATACAATCCGCGCGGCGGGAAACATTTAAACATTGCTCCGCGCGTGATCTCATTTATTCCGTCAGGCTGGGGGACTTGCGCGCATTTCTGTGTACCCTGTATGTATACAAAATCTTTGCATTTCCCTGTAAACTATTATATTATGTTTATGTTTAATCGCATACTCGACATTCATGAATCGCATTCCGTTTGAGGAATTCATGTTTGTAAAGAAAATGTCGTCATGTTTCCATTGATAATTTATTAAATCTGTATCGAATTTGGACCTTTCGACTAGGTAATATTATTACTCATAGATGTCAGATGTTAATCAAAAAAAATTGAGAACCACTTAAGATAGACTACATATATTCGACGACAGAACAAAAAAAAATTTCATAGAAATATCATAAAAACTTTGAATTCCGTGAAGTTTATTATTATTATTATTATTATTATTATATTTGTGCAGATAAACTGAAAGCATAAAAGGATAGATGGAAAGATGACGTTTATATAATAAAGTGTATGTTATAAGTACATATATTTATAAAGAAAAAACTATACAATTCTCCCGCATTCATATATTAATTAACGCGTGTTTTTTTTTCTATGTGAGAAGTGTTCGTGGCTGGACGAGGTCTATTGACGACGCCTTACATGGTCAATTCAAATATGATATTTAAAAATAAAGGAATTGGTCAATTTGTATACAATAAGCAAGAAATTTCTATAATTTTTTTTTAAATGCGAATATCGGCTACTTTTTCCATTAATGTGATTCATTAGAACGTAGGGTCCACTCAATTTATGAAAGCCACTTGCATTAGTGTGAGTCATGCCCTCTGTAACATGTAAATTGTGTGTTGGTATTCTTTTTTTAAAGCTACTCCATTGGCTACTTCAGCATCACACTGGCAGTCACGCGGTGCGGTCGTTTCTTTGTTTAATATTTTTTATTTAGATAAGTTGCAGAAATGAAGATACCAATACAAAATTAAAGCGTAGAAGCAGTAGGGCACTATGCAATATTATTAATTTTCACTTTATAATCCTACCTCGTTTTCGTGAATAGAGCTTTTTGCAACGATTTTATATGTTATAAGATTGTCTCTCTGTTCTCTATACAGTCCCACCATTAACAGACGTAAACAAAATGTTGTATAGTTACTCTTTAGGTCCCTGTACGAAGCACTGGAGCCCTCAACAATACCACCTCTTCCCCTCACCTCCCAATTTAAAGTAAATCTGAACGGATATCTAGTTTAAAATAAAATTGATTTCGTCGGGGGGTGAACAGCAGACAGGTTGTGTGTTTAAATATTAGCAGCGTTATCACCGCCGCAGTCTGCTAGGCTCGCGTATTAGCGTTACAGAACACACTCCTTTCCGTACTCGATTAGCCGCCCGGCCGGAGCCGATATCGTTATTCGCGCTGTGCGAGCCGATAGAGATCACCAATGCGAAGAGGCCCTCGGCGGTCGGGCGTACGTTCCGGCTGTATATCAAACAAATAATTGCCGAAGTTACGGAAGATTGCCGCCGCAGGAACGGCTACCACCGCCGAGCAATTGCCTTCGCCTCCGGCCGGGTCGGAGTTCGTATCTGCTGCCATTATATTATTATACATCTAATTTATGGACGATGGCGGTATCGATTCCGCTGCAATCGTCGAAATTCCTCGCTCGAATGACGTCAGCTCCGTGCTGTTTGATGAAAATAATGGAAAAGGGTGGATACCGAAAACCGGTTACAAATTGTAATGAGGTGTTTGTTTTATGAAAACGAATTGAATTAACCGTTGTAATTAAAAAGATGATCATTTTCAGCGGAAAAAAATAGATGACTCGTTAATAAGCTAACATGTACAAATGGAATCTGACGACATTGGAGTCCCGATGGTGACTATATTTTATATATATATATATATATATATATATATTTATAGTATAGATCATATATATATATATATATAATATAATATGTTTTTTTTCGGTCATATATTTTTTTAATTATTAAGGAACTATGTCCCGAAAAATTATAACTACACAAATAAAAAATGATTTCATTAAAATTAATAATAAAACTATATTAAAATAATAAAGAAAAGTTCAATATTAATAATATTAAAAAAATATATATGATTTTAAAAAGATATATAAAGAGACGAACATATAAAGAGATGATTTTAAACAATATAATATTGTATTTAATTAATCATGCACTTTGAGTCTTCAACCACTATTTAAAAGCTTTTTTTTTAATTAAAAACATTTTAATTCAAAATTCAATAATATAATGAACAACAGAGACGATAGCATTCGACTTCCGACCGCTTGGAGTAACATTCTTAATAATAATAATCAAATTTCTAATACAAATAATATTAATAATAATAAACCAGAAATCACGATGAAAACACCGAAGCAATTAGAAAATCCAACCTTCTCAACTTTGTATAATGACGATAATAGAGTAAATATACGGATTACTAGAAGCCGAGCAAAACACATTAACGACGTCGCTGGAGAAACCCACTCCTCCACAAACACCTGACGCAGAATTTTTCAAACTTTCACTTGACGGTGAGCTCCGGACCCAAACGGTTGTACGCTTTTTGGAGAAGCAGCTCATCGACAAGGCGCCCTGAAGATGAACAGTGAGATCTGTTCGAAACGTCGGCAGACGACTGGTCCTGACGACCAGAATTTGACGCGGGTTACCCCCAAAGTAGTTAGAACAAACATAAATATTATGTATATATATATATATATGTAATATATATATATATTACATATATATATATATATATATATACTTATATATAATGTATAGAGTATAGTATATATTATACTATACATTCTGATATAAATGAATAATAAAAACCCACATTTTCGTAAAAAAAAACCGCCGAAATATGCATTTGCAGTGAGTGTCCTTAAATCTACACCTGGATCCGTGTCGCCCTCACACACGTGCACACACATATACACACACGTGAAAGTGATACTAATTCTAACCATCGCGCCGATTCTTCGTCATAAACATATTTTTCAACTCTTCTGCGTTACATTCGTGCTCCTTCTCATCTCACGCTCTTCCGTTTATAAGTCCCGTTAACCGTCGGTACTTACTGTTCTTCGGTGGAGTCCCGACTAAAATGCAGGGTAAAGCAAATGTATTGAATATATATTTTTTAAAATGTAGAAATTGAACGATACTTGTTATGGCTTATAGCGCACATTTGAAGACCCCATGGCAAGAAGTTGTTAACTAACATTCAAGTAATTTTGAGATAATTAGACATTTGCATTTTGTCTTTAAATTTCTAATTATTGCTAATTCAAGGTTAATTTCTATTGATTTAAAAAATGCATCTATGCAGAAGAATTTTTTTTTTGCCTCTGGAACTCATTTTTAATAGAATAACACCTTTTTAAAATTGGTAAAATACGAACATCAAACAACCCTTCAAATACCATCCATTATCCAAAATTACAAAATACCTGGCGTGTTAATTAATAATACAAAACATGGTATGTACCGTTTAAAATTATTGAAAAATAATATATAAGTACATATTATAATAGTCTTCAAATAAAAATAAATGTATGACAATACCTACTGCCAGAGTAAAATTTATGTTATTATCCTATAAATATTCCAATCAAATTAAAAGGCAAGAACGTGTTAATTTCAGAATGGCATCACTCAGTTACTAATGGGAAGAACGTGTTATCACAATGTTATTATTGAAGATAACATGTTCCTCCCATTAGTAACTGATTTGGTTTTTATGAAAACATGTTAACATGTTCATACCTATGATTTGAACATGTTCTAATTATTTTTAAGTTCTGAACTTATTTCCAATGGAAAGAGCGTACAATATTTAGTTTAGACGGCTTATTAATTCATTTTTGACATAAATGTTAGTTAACAACTTCTTGCCATGGGGTCTTCATTTAATTAATAGTGTCATCTTCCTACTTTAATTAGTGTCCCCTGGCTTTCTTATTTATTATTTTATTTATTTTCTAAATGATGTCGCGGCATATTTTCTTTATTTAATTTTATGTCTTATGTTTGTGTATTTAATATTCCATTTCATGCCATAAATTCAAATAGCGAATCAATACTTTTTAAAATTATGTACCTACGAAGAAAAATAAAGGATAATATGTATTTGAAAAATAAAATGTTAAATATAAATATGAAATAGACGCTGTGCACAATAATACAAGTCATCGAATAAATAAACCCGTTTTCTGATTATTTTAATTTATTATTCCAACCCTGTATCTTAGAAGTAAGTACCCGATCTGATTTCATTTTCACCAGACATACTTTGAACATTATATTTTATTAATTAATTACATTTAAATAAAGTTTGATGATTGGTATCACGTGAATGTATCGTATATAAAGTCAGGATCGCTCGGGCATTGTTTTATAATTAGATTTAATGATATCACCGGCCGACTTCAAAGAGCACGCCGATATTGCTCGTCAATCATCTGTGCGCGTCTTCTCTCGCGTCCGGCTCGGCCCGAGAGAAAGTTGCGTACCCACCACTTAATGGACCAATGTAAAATAAGCTACTGCGATTGGGTGCAATTCGGTGATGCTCTTAACGCCTCGCGCACACTGGATGCGTTTTCGTACGAAATTGAGTAGTACGTATACTTACGAATACGCAAGTACATTCCTGACCTTCGAAGTAGTATTGAACATCGCACACTATACAAGATTTAATATTCCGTGTACGCACGTGTAGATGCGACGTCCGACATAATCCGGATTTGTTCGGATATTTTTGCGATTTCGTACGATGGATATTGAAAATTTTGTCAATTTGATACATGACCACAAATGTTTGTGGGACCAAAGTGATTCAACTGCGTGACCATCAACGCATATCATGGCGGAGAATCTTTAAAGAACTAAAAATATTTGTAAGTTAAATAATTTGATTTAATGAAGGTGAGGTTTAATTATGTACTTCGAACAAATTTTTTAAAAATATTTCTCGGATGTTATGAGCTTTCGTTGCACTTCGATTCTCCCCAGCATTTGTGAATCTATTAGATAGATAGTCATGAAATTTGTCATTATTTAAGTCTTCCATAATATGATGGAATTTACCAAATTCATCCCTTCTAGTACATTATATTTTGTTGGTTCTACGAAGCCGACGACGCCGTAGTAGCCTACGAGTAAGATAAGAGAGTTTTCCAGAAGGTACTGATTATTCATTTGAAACAAACGTTATTGGAGAAATGCGAAAAGTAACTGATCGTGACCAACGCAAGACGCAATCAGTGTGCGCGCTCAATACATACGAAAATAATCGTACGAATACGTACGTAAAATTCGTATCCAAAGTGCGACCGGCCTAACGATAACGCGGCATAATGTAATTTAACATACTGGTACTCTTGAAAATTGAGTATTATAGCAAGATCGCGAATGAGCAAAAGCTTAGCGTCATGACCACATGGCAGTGGCGTGCGGTGCCATTTCACATAATTGAAACATTTTCCTTTACTCCTACGTGCGCACAAAAGTTTTCTCTTCGTGAACCGAGACTTTGCTTCCACCGCACTAGTAATAACAAATCACATTACACACGCGCACTTCCCACGGAAATGAATGTCCGTCGAGTGCGATTCAGCCGCTAGATTCCTCATACGGGCTCCGTAGAAGCCTCGGCAAGTCGATCGTCGGCAATCAGCGTATATTAATAATAATACTAATAATAATAATAATAGGTCTTTATTTCATCTTGTTGAGAATAAATTCTCACCTCGCCATATAGTCATACAAAATTCTAAAATTCCTTTATCCCTGTAGGTCTCGTAGATTCAACCCGGTCTTTCACATTGATTTTACCTCATCCAACTATCGTCGTAATTCATATTTCTTGAGGGTATGCGATGCATTCAATAAACTGATAAGATTATTGGATATTGGTCTGTTCGAGTGCAGCCACACAAAATTAATTGAGTGCAGAATTTTTTCTACTTATGTAATAATTAAGTCTCTTTTTCTCTTGTTCATTCTTTTTGTATTGTTTTTAACATTCCTAAGTTTTTCTGCTAATAATTAAGTCTCTTTTTCTTTTGTTTAAATTTTTATTCTTTCTTGTTATATAATTCTTAACATGCCTAAGTTTACTTCATAACATATTTATCAATACTAACATATTTCTAAATGCGGAGACCTGTAATTGGCCATCTATATTATATTAATGTTTTTCAATGAATATTAAATAAATAAATATACATATTAGTAAAAATATAAAACCAACAATAGATATACATATTGGACTACATCGTTTCTATGTGTATATAGCACCTACATACACTTTTACTAGCTTGCATCACAAAGCTTTTTAATCATCATATGGATTAATATCTCCGTTTATTTCTTGAGTGTCAATGAAATATTTAAGGTTCATTCAAATTATATTTTAAACAAAAAAAAATTAAGGGAAACATAATGCAAAATGGATATATTTCCGCCAGTGGCGTGCAGTGGGTATAAACTTTGGTTACGCTGTGACCGACTATATACCTATATTAAAAAATATATATATATATATATATATACGCATATACCTATAACATTTTTTGAATTTTTTTTAACTGTATATAATGAACTATTTTGAGTAGCTTCAATCCACAAAAATAACTGCACTATAAAAGAAGTATTGTAAACAAGATTTTCTAAATAAATTAATATTTTATATATAGGTAATATGGTAAAAATTTACAATATATTTCGAAGACGATTATTAAATCGGGAATAATTCTTAATTCAGATATACGTTTCTTTTCACAAAAATAAATGAAACATTTTATGATATCATTGATGGCAAAGTCCTCGTAAATAATCGATATGATTTGACAGATGGTATTTACATTCACCACAGAAATGAGAAATAAAATTCACACAAATCCACATTGGGTGGAATTTGTAAAAAATATCATTTCTGCAAGTGACGTGCGCGCAGTTCTCACCTGGCATAGGACCTTTCGAAGAAACACGCTATTCCATGAAACATTTACTTGTCTATTACAAAAAACTCGCAGACATAGAAATAAAATACACGAGTTTTTTCTCGACTTGACTTGATCTATGGAACAAATTTGTTGGGCGCAAACAAGTGAGATAAATTAAGAATTGACATGAAGTTAGGTACAGAAATGTCGGAAATAAAAGTTTTAGCTGTAGGATGAATTAAGGCTGGAATTTTAAATCGGAATAAAACAGACACGTCACGTTAAACAGAAACGTCGGAAATAAAACTTCTAGCCGTAGGACGAATTACGGCTAGAATTTTATATTAAGTTTTTCTTAAGATAAGGATTATTTAATTAATATTTGTTTTCCAGAATCTTTACTACTACACAGCTTTTTTGCTTGAATGCGCTGCACGCCACTGATTTTCGCTACAAATTTTCGCACGCGTTACTCTTAAGGCTGGACATTCACTGCAATTGCATATTTCGGCTTTTTTTTACGAAAATATGTAAAATATACTGTCTAAAATCATCTCTTTATATAAATAAAAAGCGTTCTAAAATCAAGAAAAAACGTAAAAATTTCTTGCATATTTAAAACATTATAACTTTATTAATTTTGAATGTTTCTTAATTTCCTTAGTACGGATTCTAGAAGTGAAGTATACTTTATGCGTATAAAAACATAGTATGCGTACATATAAATATTCATTAAAAATTAATGCCGCCCAGGACACTAAAGACGATTTTTTGGTCGCGGCTTGTCGATTAATGCTTATATTTATATTATTACTTTTATATAATAACAAAGGTTCTTTTTAAGTTACCGCTCTAAAAAAATTGCAATCTAGAGTATACATTCTGATATAAATTAATAATAAAAACCCACATTTTCTTAAAAAAAAACGCCAAAATATGCATTTGCAGTGAATGTGCCGCCTTGACATTACTAATGTACAGAACGGCATGCTTTGCACACCCTTCTCGCACTTTTTAGCCCGCCAACGATTCTCCATTCTTCGCATTGCGCTCTCGCAATAATATTTGTGTTGCCCAGATGATGATGAGCAAGTTATCCGGCAAAGTCGGCGGGGACGCGGAGCTCGTTACGACTCCATTTCCCCCCGTGCAGTCTGTGCAGCGGGCCTGGACCGCGAGAGAAGCGGCGAGACGAGCCCGTCGCAGTCTTTCGCTCACCATCCGCCGGTTTCCGCGGGACCTCTGACCTTCAGGATTGTAATTTTGCATTTGCGTCGACGTTCGTTTCACGTTATATTACAACTATTAAACACGACACCGGGTCATTACCGATTCGAAACCTCACGTTTCAATCGAGTGATAATTTGAGAAATGCAGCGTTGACTGTATTTTATTAGCCACGTTATATTTTACTGTTTTATTATGCACACCCAACTTGTGTTTTTTTATATGCGAATGTTGATCATTTAAATTTAATACGAGTAAGTCAAGAAAAATGGTTAATTGACAAGCCTTCAGCGAATTAGTATGTGTGACATGAATTCGAGTTGAAAATGTTTGAGTTGGGTCATTCCGCGTCAAATCAACCAATGCTCTGAACCTCACCATCTCGGATAATTTTTTTTTTGTATATTTGTTCTTCCTATCAACAGTAATAAAAATGTAGATGTTCAGATTTTTGGGACATCTAGTTTTGTTATTATTCGTTTTCAAAAACCCAAAAAAAAATTCGACTGAATTTCGAAATTTTAATTTAAACTAAATTGAACTTTGTAATGCACACACGTCGAGTTATTTTAACACTACTATAGTTTAGAGAGGAGCAGTCCCTCTCATCATCGGGTGTAATTTATAACTAAACTACTAGGAAACTGCACTAATCACTTCACTGTCTCTGGGGTGCATTATGAAAACAATTTATTCACAGAAGATAGCAATACATAAAAACAAATTGACAGTAAATAACAAAATGGATTTATCTGGTCGTGTCACTTGACATAACCAGATAAATCATGCAAGAAATACATCTTCTCGTGCATACAGCGTGCATGGGAAGATGTATAAAAGTGGACGAAGCAAAAGTGGTGTGTCAGGACAGAAAAGTGTGGGATTCTGTTGTATCTGCCTACATACTTCTCTGGAAAACGGCGTGATGTTTAGTTAGATAATAATTTTTTTAGAAATCTCTAATAACGATCTGAAGAATATAGTTCTTGGTGGAATTCCATTTTAATGTTTAAATTAAAACACATTTGAAATGTTTTTAGAAGCTTCTTTTAGAATTTTTATTTAGTTATTAGAAATTTAAATCAATTTTATTATTCATATGATGATTCTAAAAATATTATATTTATTAGAAATTTTAAAAATTTACCACTTACGTGGTTAGGGTTGGTACATGTGATTTCATAAAAGCGTTCTCGGTTCACTTTACAAAAAAATACTATTACCAACTGTACGTCATTACGGTCGAAATACAGAATTTAATTCCTTTTTATTTGATTTATGTAAATATGCCCAAATAATTTTCACACCTATTATTTTTAATTCTTGGGTTTTATTCGCACGGCCCAATCTATCGAAGCACGGCACGGAAATTTTATCATAAAACCATAAACATAAAATATTTGTCTAATTATATTTCACCACGCAATAATTACTGTTCCGATATGCTTTGAAATTTATAACACAAGAATTTTGTTTATTATAAGAAGTTACATTAATATGCCTTATTTTTCGGGCGATTTTTATTTCGTTGAATCTTTTTATTCTCTCAACAGTTTGGTCGCATGTGCGAGTTGGGCGGGGGGTGGGGTGTAAATAGGTGATGATGCCCTGTCCCTGTGAAATATCTGACATCATCTGAATACGCACACATGAGCCCTTCTCATCAATAATTTGTCAAAAACATTCGTCATATTGCTACATATTTCCACAGAATGGCTACAATTTTTTATTTTCCCTGCACTGTTCAAATTTTCATCGATTTTCCTTTAAGTCTACGCAGTTAACCAAATGCTTATGTAAGTATGTGTATATAATATATGCTTTGCTAATGGTAGTGGTGATGAATGATTGTGAAAATGGTGCAGCACCGTATTTTGTCAATAATATGTATTATATTTATGTAATACGCAAGGGAGGTCTGTTCCGTGCATACAGATAACTTGTGCTTAATTACGATTCCTGGAAAATAAATTAATGTAGGAGTATTACTAGCTATAACTCTTTAAAAATGACGGCACTTTTACTTGTCGGTTCCTAAAGAATAAGTTATTATTATAAGAATAGTTAAGAATATTTACTTATTTACAGTCGACACTCATGAAATAGTAATAACGACTTTCAAAATATTTGATCATTTTTTTTATATTTCCCCTGCTGGAGATTGGATGGAACATGAAATGGTTCGCGTCTTTACTAAGTCCTATATATACTGTATTTTTGACCGGTAATGCAGGCTCAGCGGTGGCAACATCGCTTTCGTTGCTGCGTTCGAGTTTTCTGGCCCGGGGTTCAAGCCCCGTCTCCGGTCGTTTAATTATTTTTTTATCTTATATAGCTATGTCACTGACGATTTATTTATTAATCGTATATTTTACTTAGGAAAAAAGTTGAGTGTATTCTCAGTACAGAGTATACCACAAAATTCTTCTGGAAATCGTTTTCCTTACCTGAATGAAAGCCTCAAGCTTAGTTATTAGCTTTATTGATCGCCACGGCATCGATTTATGTGTTATTTGTACCAATCCTAGAAAAGCAAAGGGACTAGTCCCGGCTCCTGCAGCTAGAGCCCGAGTGCTCTGATGAAGATGATGTGTCAGAGCGAAGGGATGCTGCAAAGCGCGGAGAGCCCGGTGTGACGTGCAGCAGTACATCACCGCCCGCGGTAGAAATATTTCCCTCCGAGTTCCCTGACGGCCGCTATTTTTTCACGTCCGATTTTGCAATATGCTTAGTGCATGCTTTTTCGCCCGTCCGCTGGGATTAGTACCGGCGCCTTCGAAATCGATACAGGTTACACATATACCAAATTTTATTTGATTCCTCGCTACAATCGAAACCGAGCTTTTGTCGTGAGAAATCTGATATTCTAAAGCAGACCCGCGAGCGTGCCAATTTGTTGACGTTATTATATTAAATGAGAAAAAGATTAATTTTTATTTAAGTAATTAATTTCAAATTAACTAGCGAGAGAAATCTATTATATTTATTTCTCTCGCAAATATTTATTTGTGGGATCGGTCTTTTTTAGCTGTAGAAGTAAGCACAGTATGATCACATTTCTTATATACGAGGAAACTTAATTAAGTATGTATAGAATAATGTATGTAAATATGTGTTTTATTAATATGAAGTCTCGTATTTCACCACGCTGACTTGAACAATATCTCTTATTTTTCTTGCTTTTTTGTCGTGTGTATTTCGTTTGTTTCCCGCAAATTCCTGAATTAAAAATTAAACCGTGTTTAGCTTGAATTGGGTCACACTTAGCTAACTTTGACCCCAGATTGGACTCAGCGATTTAGTTAATCAGACATTTTGTAATAAATAATTATATTAATATTTTTTTACACAGTCTTTTTTATTCAGAATATTTTGAGTATGTCAAAATTTTTCAAGAACACATACTCGATTTTATCCCCAGACACCATTAATCAAAATATGTTATAGACGTCTCAGAGAGACGAAGCTGTATTTTCATATGGGAAAATAGGTATGTAAGTCTTTTTGGATGTTCATATCAAAAATAAGATTATCAATCTCTGAATTTATCAATTGAAAATCAAGGAGATTGATAATGCCCTCGTAAGGCAAAAAATATTGCTGTTTCCGGGCTATTGTTGATAAAAGTATCTATTTTTGGATAAGTCCTTTTAATAAATGATTTTCGTTTGTGTACAATTATGAAGAGGAACTGTTGTATCTGCAATAGATAAGTAGCTAACCTGCATCAGTATGTGTTAGAGAAAACAATGTTATATATGTGGGGTATATAAAGCTAAGGCAATATATATTTAAAAAATTGAATGTATTCGAGGATTACTAATTTAATATACTGAATTTTAGATTTTCTTCTTGTGTCCTGTCCGTTTACCGAACGTTGGCAATCATGTTGGCTATGCGGACTTTGTTTACTGCGGTCCGGAACAGCTCCACAGTAGACTGGCCAATAGGGATGGGTCGTCGACGTATTTACCGTCGACGAAACGAGACCGTCCACGTCCATCTATCGACGAGACGATCAACTAGTTGAATTCGTCAACTAGTTGACGCGTCAACTTCGTTACGCGGACGTCGCGGACGTTCTATCTAAACATCGGGACGATGGTCAACTGTCTACGGTTCAACGCGACGCTTCTCGACGGCTCAACCGTTGGCTATTTTTATGACGTTAATTTTTAAAATTTAAAGAAGTTCGAAGGAATATAGTTTCGGGGAAAGTAAAACCGCTACTTGTGCTTATATGTAAAAAGAAATATTTTATTATTTATTTTTTTACGCACATTATAGGCTTTTATATATTGCTTTATATCCTTTTTTCTATATATAACAAAGAAAGAAGTAGGTATACACAGCAATATCAGGTGTTAGCAGTAAAATATAAATATAAACTACATATATAAGCAGTGAAAGTATTGGGTATAAGCATTAAAATGTGAGTAAATAAAATGGAAGGAAACAATGATTTTGCGTAATAAAGGCACCAGTTATGAGGTGCGGTAAAAAATACTTTACATTTATTTATTATCTATAAATTTATAAATAAATACATAATTTAAAAATACTTTACATTTGAGATGTTATACAGAAATTTATTGAAGAATACATCTTTCAAAGTCAGGCTTTCACTTTGTGGTGACATTATTAATAAATAAATATATCTGTATTATTTGTCAACTTTAGTTTAAGGCTCAATCTGAGAAAAGGAACATTGTTCCCGAAACATGTAAAAAACCAATAAAAAGTGGTGTAAACAAAATTATAATAGATTTATTTTTTTATCTTTAAAGTTGAAAATAGAGAATTTTTAATAAAAATTAATTAAACCTAAATTCAAGATAATATTACATATATAATAATTAATGTTGGACTCCTGAATAAGGACCATAGTTAGGTATTGAAAATTTTATTCCCTACAAGTTTGTTTATCATTTATATGCTAAAGTTGAAAAGTAAGGAAATAACACAATAATTAAATTTTTGCATCCCTTTTCAGGTAAATATAAGAAGTCGAGATCGATCGAATAAAATATTGATTTTAGAAAAATATCTAGCCGGCCTATTAATTAATAATAGTCCAATAAAAAATAAAATAATTAAACAGAATTGTTTTATTTTATACAGCGTAAAATTGGGAATTCACCGAATCGTCGCACGTGACATCACAAAAAATCAAGTAAAAAATAATAGATAATAGCTTATTAAGCCTATCTCGCCCTACGCATGTATTCAAATTTCAAATCTCTAGTCATAGTTCGTGTACACAGATCTGCACTATATGGTAGTGTACTTTAGAGTTGAAATGAAATTACCCGTCGAGCCGTCTATGACGTCTATGGCATCTACAAGTCGACAGCGAGAGATGAGAGAGAAATAAACGGAGACGTTTTGTCTTGCTTTCGCTCGTTGCTTTGCATTGCGGTAATCTCGAATCGTCCACCGACCACGGCGTCCGCTGTCCACCGTCTACGAATTCAACTAGTCCATGCGATAAACGTAAACGGTCGACGCGTCGATGCAACGTCAACGGTTGATTTCAACTAGTCCGTCCATTCAACGCCCATCCCTACTGGCCAAACAAGATATTGAAGTTTTCGGATTTTTATTGTTTTAATAACTTCTTTTTCTTTATTCATCCGAGCCGTAACATCTTCATTCGTAACTCTGTCCATCCAGCTTATTTTGAGAATTCTTCTGTAGATCCACATCTCGAATGCCTCAAGTCGCCTTATCAGTTCTTCGGTAAGCGTTCATGCTTTAGATTTTATAGGAAGGAAACATAGTCTATAAATTTACATGTTGATTTTGGAAGGGATAGATATATAAAATCTAGAATTCAGTACATTTTAAATTAGTTATCCTCGGTGACTGCATTTAAAACATTTTTTTAATATATTTATGTTAATAAGACTGGTCCGTATAATTATTTAAATGTTTTATTTTTCAAAACAAAAAAGCCTATAAATGAATAAACGTAAACAAATAAAATATCTATAACTATTTTGAAAGTCAACTCACTAAAATATTATCAAGATTATATGTAATACGCTCCTAATCGGTTCCAATCGTAGATCTTTTGCGATCAGGTATAGGTACATTTATTTGATTATTTTTATAATCTGCATTGAGATTTAAAGGATCGATGCTCACGCGGTTTGTAAACAGATTGCCGCAAATCGTCGTGCTGCGATCGCTGGAGATGTAGCGATGCGGCGGCATAACGGAACCAGCTGGCCGAGGACTCGGACCTTGGCTCCGAGTGAAGCGGTCAGCAGCGGGAATACTGAAAAATTTACGTGCGCGCATAAACTTCAGCCGGAATCACAAAATAGTACATATTTGAAAGCTGCTCCCGGATCCTAACCCAAGAAATCTTAATATATATACTTTTATTTCTCCACATTTTATTTTGTATCAATTAACAAGTAACATGCACAAAGTATCGTGGGTATCTTTATTATTTGGAAACTGCGGAATTCAGAAGTCTCCGACCGCAGTCGCTATTGAGCCCCATCTAGACAATCCCGATTGGAATACAATGCTTCGCCTTTTGCAGGTCAACAATGATGTTGTACACCCATTTTGTGAAAGGACCTCGTGTGTTCTACGGTACCCGTCCATTCTCAGTGCATGAAGATGCATATCACATCGAAATTCTCGCAATTTCAAACTATGCTACAGCTTGTACTGTTTAGATGGGACTAACTCGGTGGTCTCCCGGCCTTACCGCTACACCAGACAAGCGCACAGGTGACGCGTAGCATAAATTTATTATTGTTTAATGTTAAAGGGGTTTGGCGTCGGCGCCTACTCGTATTTATGAAAAGATAAGTTTCTATTCAATTTATTGCCACGTTTATATTAGGTCCTTACATATGAAATTGGCGTTTTGCCGTACTGGCAAATTTGATCTCAAATATCTTCTCTTTGGTTAGGAATTCCAAATCCAAATTTATACAGCTATTTACTCATGTATTTTTGTTTTGAAAATTATAATTCATTTGTTTTTTCCTCAATTGTTTTTTTCTTTGCGTCACTCAGTTTACAAAATGAAAAACTTGAAATATCGCGTTATTTACGAGTACGAGTTCCACCGTGGCACCAGTGCTGCAGAAACGGCTCGAAGGATTAATGATGTGTATGGCGACGGTGCCGCAAAAGAAAACACAGTGCGTTTTCGGTTCCAACGTTTTCGTTCTGGAAATTTCGACCTGCAGAACAAGCCCCGTGGACGGCCGGAGACCAAAGTTGATAATGAAGAATTGAAGGCTATTGTGGAAGCGGATCCATCGCAAACCACATCCGAGTTAGCTGCAGGCTGCGGTGTTAGTGATAAAACTGTTTTAATCCACTTGAAGCAAATTAGTAAGGTGAAAAAGCTTGAAAGGTGGGTACCTCACGAATTGAGTGAAGCAATCAACAAACGCGCGTTGACTGCTGCGTTGCATTACTCAACCGGCACAATAATGAAGGGATTTTAAATCGAATCATTACCTGTGATGAAAAGTGGATCCGGTACGATAATCGGAAGCACTCATCGCAATGGCTGAACCCTGCCGAACCAGCCAAACCATGCCCCAAGCGAAAATTGACTCCAAAAAAGTTACTTGTGAGCGTTTGGTGGACTAGTGCTGGTGTCGTTCACTACAGCTTTCTTAAATCTGGCCAGACGATTACGGCAGATGTCTATTGTCAGCAACTGCAAACCATGATGGAAAAGCTAGCTGCTAAACAACCGAGGCTGGTTAATCGCTCTAGGCCACTGCTGCTTCATGATAACGCTAGACCACACACTGCACAACAGACGGCTATCAAATTAGAGGAGCTTCAATTGGAATGTCTAAGACATCCACCGTACTCTCCGGACCTTGCTCCAACAGATTACCATTTTTTTCGAAATTTGGATAACTTCTTGCAAAGGAAAAAATTCAACTCCGATGGAGCAGTCCAAACCGCCTTCAAAGATTTTATTGATTCCCGTCCGAATGGTTTTTTTAGTAAAGGGATCGATGAACTACCTAAGAAATGGCAAAAGTGCATAGATAACAATGGTACATACTTTGATTAAATAAATATATTATAATAAAAAAAAATCGGCTTTATGTTCCTCCCATACTAAACGCCAATTTCATATGTAAGGACCTAATATTTAAATTTCCATGGTGATGATGTGCTGGTAATAATGATGATGACGAAGTTATTTCATTATTGTTTTTAATGACTCGATCGGACGTTGAAACATTTCGCAGAAACATTATTTAAACAAAGATGGAAAACGCATTTTCACAAAATCTTATGCATAAACTTTATTAAAGGTAAACCTTAAACGTAAAATGTCTTTGAGATGAAAATTTTACGAAAATGTGATATAAATGGCGTAATTTTATTATTAGTATTTAGACATTTTAATTATAAATTACATTCGAAACATTCCTCAATATCTAAAACTAGAATAAAGTAGATAGTGTAAAATAATTGTATTAAATTATATTTAAATAATGTAGAGAATAAAATAGAGTTAGAGTTGCAATAAATATACTAGGTATTGGAATTACAACAGATGTTTTTTTTATATATAATTGCATAACAGATTGCTCCACTTACTTTGCAAGTTATGACGTGAAGTACCTACGTATATGGTGGCGATCTTCTGTAGGATGCTTTCAATACTATCATACGACACGATCGCTCAATTAATTTAGGAGTTGTTATTTCTCTAAAAATATTAAATCTCTCGTGTGTAGATAGCCGGCATTTTGATCTGCCACCATCTTGTAGTTCTTCCGTGCCGTAGGTCTTTTCAACATCGAAGTGTCGATGGTTTTATTGGCACAAAAAATGATTTTACGGCCCGGCCTGACGAGGACGCTTCTTGTAGCGCGGCACCGCCTGCCCCTGATCGCGATGGCGGAGTAATCTCAATGCGTTACGTCTGGCTGTGTGTAATGTATTTAAGAATGGTAAACAAAGACAAAACAACATGAGAACTCACGTTACATCAGGCCTTGTACCCAAGAGGAGGAGATGCCTCTCCTCCGAGAAGAGTCACGCGGGTGACCCAGCGCCCGGCGCCCACACCGCGTAGCCGAGCGCGATGTTCAGCGCCGCCCTGCACCGTAAGGCCGGCCGCACTTTGGATACGAATTATTACGTACGTATTCGTACGATTATTTTTCGTACGTATTGAGCGCGCACATTGATTGCGTCTTGCGTTGGTCACGATCAGTTATTTTTCGCATTTCTCCAATAACGTTTGTGCCAAATGAATAATCTGTATCTTCTGGAAAACTCTATGGCAGGCTTAAATAATGACAAATTTCATGACTATCTATCTACCTAATAGATTCACAAATGCTGGGGAGAATCGAAATGCAACGAGAGCTCGTAACATCGGAGATATATTTAAAGGTTTTTTTGTTCGAAGTACGTAATTATACCTCACCTTCATTAAACCAAAATATTTAACTTAAAGGTATTTTTTAGTTCTTTAGAGATTCTCCGCCATGATCTGCGCTGATGGTCACGTAGTTGAATCTCTTTGGTCCCGCGAACATTTGTGATCACGTGTCAAATTGACAAAATTTTCAATATCCATCGTACGAAATCGCAAAAATTTCCGAACAAATCCGGATCGTTTCGGACGTCGCATCCATACGTGCGTACACGCACTACTAAATCGTGTACAGTGTGCGATGTTTAATACTACTTCGAAGGTCAGGAATGTACTTGCGTATTCGTACTACTCAATTTTGTACGAAAACGCATTCAGTGTGCTGCCGGCGTAACACCGCGAGCGCCTCTGCTTCAGCTTTCTCCATTCCGAGTCGTCCGGTAAATGTCTATAATTACACACGGACATGTCCGTAATTTATCGACACTTGTTATAAACATGTACAATAATTTTATAATACACTTAAAATATTTTGAAGTATTATTTAGACTCCTTTCTACAAAAGTGGTCTACGGAATGCACCTTCTCCAATTTTGATATTTATATTTTCTCTCCTGTGCAGTGCAATAGGCAGGTGTTAAAGGTAGATTAATTATCTCCTTAATTAGGCCGTTAAGTCATTTTTAGCATATTCAAATACTAAAATTGAAATCAGTTTTATATTTTTCTGAATTTGGCAGTCGCAAAAATTAGCATATACCGCGAAGTTTTCATACTTTACATCACAAAAATATGTATTGAAATATTTTGAAGATTTTACTAATTAAATATCTCTGTACGTCCGTTAACGTCTGATTCCAATCAAATAAATGTATCCGCGTTATTTTGGTTTGAAAAATTAATTAAATAAGTACATATATGAATACTAAAAACCCACATTTACTAAAGAAAAAAACGCTGAAGTATGCATTTGCAGTGAATGTTCGGCCTTAATCCTATAATTTTGTTGTAAAGGTGAATAATGTCCAGTCTTAATTCTATAACTTTTGGATTTGGAGTGCGATTGTAATAAATAGATCGGGCGCAGCATAGAGTGTGCGCGCGTACTCGAAATGTGTCGGGTTTAGAGGTGGGTCGTTCATGAACGCACTGTTCTTTTTAAACAGTTCACTTTACTGAACGAATGATTTGTAAATTCACTTTAGTGAACTATCGTACATTAATTCAATTGTCGTAAATTTAAGTTTTCGGTGAACGATAACTTTTACTGGACAAATGACCGATCTTAAATCACCCATCGGAGGTAATTTTTGCGAAGTTTTTAGTAGTCAATCCTACTCCCCTCCCGTTAGCGAAAATTTTTTAGTCCCATTTCATGGGAATGACGAATTTTCAAAACAAACCATAGGCGGCGTTAGCATAGTAGTTATAAAAATTATAAAATAACGTGAATAATAGCTTGCAAAAATTTGATAGATGTGTAGTCCATCTTAAGTGGAATTGTGAATGTTACATTGTGTAAAGTGATCACTTGAGCCATTCGTATGATAGGTCGAAGTCCTATAAATATTCAAACGACTTCCATACCTATTTTCTCGTATAAGTAGCTTCGTATCATCATATAATTTATCTTAATGAACGATTGAATGATTGAGAGTGAACAATTTACTCGATTTAACTACAGTTCAGTTAACTGAACGAAACTTCCCATATCATTGAAAGTTTTGGCAGTTAGGTACTTCGTGGTGCAACATTAACAAGTTTTTATTTTAACTTTGCAATACACTCACAATATGAGTTATGAAATACTCCTATAGATTCGTGAGGATCAGTACTTCTCATCATCAGATATAGTTGATATAGCTATAATAGTAATTAATAACTCATATTAGGCCGTATTCTGAACTTAAAGGATTGAAACAAACGTCAAGATATTCACAATTATGAATAAAATGAGCTTTTGATTGAATTCCTTAATTTCAATTCTGTCCAACTTAAAATGTCAAAAATTGGCGGCATTTCAATGTTATACGATAATTGTCAAGAAATAGAAATAGCAACATCGCCTCTTAGTTCAGAAAACGGACAATTGTGTGTTTTACAAAGTTAAAACGAAAACATATATTTAAAATTGAAAGTTCCCATCGCTAGCCGGGTGCCGGGTGCCGGGTGCCGGGTCCACACTGGACACGTCCACGTTCACGACGCGGGCGCGGGGCGATGTTCCGTATCGCATTAGCGATACATTACGGGAACCCGGCGGCGACCGGCCGGCCGGTTAACCCCGGCGCCGCCCGCGGGCGATGCGGCCAGCTCCGGGCCTCGCGTTTCCCGATTTCGCAAAACCAATCAAACAACGGACCGACGCAACAATCGATAATTTCATACAATTGTACTTATGTATTTTCTCCATCTAAACTTTTGTTTCAAAGCTACGCTAATTATTGTAACGCTGCCACTAGGGAATGCAATCCCGAATCGGGATTGCCCTTTCGCGATCCCTCGAGATTAGAATTTTCAATCCCGCGGGATCTCTACGGATCGGGATCCGGAATACTTTGGTGTTTTTTTATAGAGCTGAATAGCAATTAACGACAATGCCTTACATTTTTATATCAGCAATTTTAATAAAATTTTCATTATTAATCGTTGCATAAAAGTTTTTGTAGGCGTTTTTCCAAGCATCAATCAGTCAATGTAGTAGAGTAAAAACTACTAATTAGTATAATATTATTCAAAGCTATTTTCATTATTTGAATGTGACATGAACATAACTTTTAAGTACTTACTAAAAGCTCTATAGACATATACAATTAAACATACAAAACATAAAAAATGCTGATCAATTCCGATAATACCGATTACCTCGTCCGATTTTCGGTTCGGGATTGATCTCGTAAAATGCCTCGAGATCTCGCGGGATCGGGATTGCATTCCCTAGCTGCCACCCAGCGTAGAGTTATCTGGATCTAAGACAATAAATTCGCTATTTACGCAATTCGTTACGAATCCAATATAGTAATAAATAAGATGTGACAGCTTGGCTGCGGCACCTCTATGGCAGATGTAAGTAGAATTCAGGATTGCTTCAGGAAGGCCGCCACCGATATAAGATTGGTGGTCTGAAATAATCCCGCAGCGTGATCACGATGCCAAGACTCGGTCAGTGAGGTGCCGGACAGTGGACGGGATTATTTTAGTGACGGTTTTAATGTCTCCTTCGCCCATAATGAGTACCTATGCGTCGAGCGTTGGACAATTTTGTTTTCTAATCTCTCGCAGAATCGCGTGTAAATCTCTCATCTGTTTACGTGTCCACGTACTCGTCGGAGGCCGAAAGAAGAAAGCTTCCTTACTCTGCCAGGTGGCGAGACTTGGTCATAAACACCAACCATCCCGCAGTATCGTGAGGTTTTCCGCAGTTCCTTAATTCGAGACAGAGGTGTTTTTGGATGCTTTAAATCAAAAACATACGGTTTTTAGATTTGAATTATACAGGATGTTACAGAGCTATTCCACAATACTTTCTAGGTGGATTCCTGCCTTGATTATACTATTGACCTAGGAGGTATGCAATATCAAATTTTGCATTTTTTTTCAATATTTATGACTTATTTTTTACAAAATATTGCTGTCTTTGCCTTTATACCCCACTTATAAGTTACTGTAATGATAGTCCAACCTTTTGCAAAAAATAAATCAGAAATATTGAAAAAAAAAAATGCAAATTTTGGTGTCGCATATCTCCTTAACTATTGATATTAGGTCATGGTTGCTTGAACATTTTCGACTCATAATCAAGGCAGGAATCCACCTGTAAAGTATTTTGGACTAGCTCTGTTAGACTCTGTATATGTGTGGTATAAAAGCAGAGGCTGCAACATCCGACATATTAAAAAAAAAGGTTTGTATGCACTCATCGCGGATTTCCAATTTAAAATGTACCGAATTCTAGATTTTATGTATCTATAACTTCCAAAATCATGTTTTCAATAAAATCTCGAATACTATTAGCTATATAGATCATAAATTTTTTACGATATCGCTTTCACACGTATGATTTATATTTATACTTTGGTAGAAAGCAATAACTTTGTGGTTTGACATATTAAAATAAATAAAAACACTTTACTTTGTATATTAAACCACGATTTATTGTCGTGCCAACCGGTTTCGCTTAAACTTAAGCTTCATCAGGGCAACTTAATAACTGTTATTAAGTCGCTTAACTCTTATTAACTTAATAACTGTTATTAACAGTTATTAAGTTGCCCTGATGAAGCTTAAGTTTAAGCGAAACCGGTTGGCGCGACAATAAATCGTGGTTTAATACAAAGTAAAGTGTTTTTATTTATTTTGATTTATATTTAGATAAAATTAGAGAATCCAAGTTTCGCGGTCGGAACAAGCGGGCGGATTATTAATGGGAATAAATAAATAACAGTGATCGAACCGGGGCTAGGCAGATAGACACGTGATAATTACGGGTATTGCGGTCGCCGCGCGGCGCGGCCGTGTGAAAACTGCCCCGCGGGAAGATTACACCAGCGCCGCCGTAGTAGGCAGTACGCAAACACTCGGCGCGCGAGCTTACCTACCTGCTGCCTGCCGCGTTCCGTGTCACTGTGTGCGCTAATCTCTTTTATTTTCGGGAAATATACATCATTACCATTTGAAACGTAATAACAATTATAAACTGGACATTTCTGGAACGTGGAACCGGAGGTCTCCATAATATTATAAAGGGCATATAGACAATATTGATCGTGTCCAACGCAAATTTCTTAAACCCATTAACTACAAGATTAACATTCCAATATACAATAACCTATTGAAGAGACTGAAATTACTCACCTTATATGATAGAAGAAAAATTTGTGACAATTCAATGAAAATCTAGTGAAAATAAAGTTAACACTTAAAGAGAATATTTTTTTATATACACATTACTGCTTTGTACTTAATATTTTCATACTCGTATTTTAATGCTTATACCTGATACTTTTACTGCTTATTTATACATGTACTTAGTATTTTTATAGTTTACTGTTCATCCTGATATTGTTCTATATACTTCTTTAATGTTATGTTATATTTTTCTATTTTTTTATAAATAATACGTAGGTACTGTGACTTTATATTATTACATCTTATATTATTTTATATACTTCTTTGTATATTACAACATTTTTATATGTAAAAGCCTATAATGGGCGTGAACAATGATAATTGTGTTTATTATAATTATTTTTTAATTGCTGTTTTCTTATACTGTTGTTTCGTAGGATACAGTAGACGACAAACTCGTGTACCTTGTATCGAAACAATACTTATTTCGTAAACACTTTTTTCTACTAGGGAGTCTTCAGTCAGGATCATCGTTCAATATTAGCTGTACCCGATCACGCCGGCGCTTTCGCGAAGCTTTTCCATTTCTGTTGCCTCGTTTATCACTGTCTGAATATTTAACGGAATGTAATATAATGGTAGAAACTGCTATTTTTTATGTTAAGTGCGCGCCCAACACGTCTCCTGCGATATTCAGATATGTTGAGATGTCTCTGTAATCTGAGAAACGACTTTTCCAAAAGTTTTTTATAGTGACATTAGTAAGTAGGAACATACGAATATTTTATACTATTTTATTGAATGTTTAATTAATTTTTATGCATTTCGCGTGTTGATTAGCCAGCTATTGTATTTATATTTTAAAATGGTTCTCTGGATATTTTGGGCAGTGACCAACCTGCAAAACACTTTAAAAAATATATTATAATCAACAATATTAAAGTAGAAAATGTGGAAAATATTAGGTCCTTACCTATGAAATTGCAGTTCGAAATCATGCATTCGACATCGAATTCCAAATTCGAATTATTATTAATGTCATATTAAAACTATGACATTCCTTTTTCAAAATTAGTTATTCATTTTAATTTAATTCTGTGAAAACTTGTAAAATGGTCTCTGTACTATTTAACATTCATTTGTTATCACATTTTTATTTTTACTGTTAGCTTCCCTAAATAAATAAATAAAATTTGTCTTATCTTTGATTTCGCTGTGTCTAATGAAAATTCGCGTTATTTTCGAATATGAGTTCCATCGTGGCACTAATGCTGCACAGATGGCACGCAATATCAGCGATATGTAGGTATAGTTCAGGTACCGGAAATGAATGTGAATTTTGGGTTTATCGCTTCCGCTTTGGAAATTTCGACCTCAACAACGAGCCACGTGGACGACCGGAGACTACAGTCGATGATAAAGAATTGAAGGCTATAGTGAAAGCGGATTCTTCTCAAACCACTTCAGAATCAGCAACAGCCTTCGACGGAAGTGAAAAACGATTAATTAGCGCCAAATTAGGAAAATAAAGAACCTGGCAAAGTGGGTATTGTATAAAATTACTGAAGGACAACAGCAAACTCGCGTCGAGGCTTGAATTTGTTCAGTCGGCACACGAATGAGGGAATTCTGAATCAGATTTGTCACTTGTGATGAAAAGTGGATCCTGTATGATAATCGGGAAAGTTCGTCGCAATGGCTGAACTCCGGTGAGGCAGCCAAACAATGTCCCAAACGCAAAGAAACTGATTGTGAGTGTGTGGTGGACCTGTGCCGGCATTATTTATTACAGCTTCTTGATATCTGGCATAATTACTGCACAGGTTTATTGTCAAGAATTGAAAATTATGATGAACGAGCTCGCTATCAAACAACTGAGACTGTCAATTGCCCTAGTCCGGTACTTCTCCACAACAACGCTCGTTCACACACTGCACAACGGACCGTCTCAAAGTGACAGGAACTTCGATTGGAAACTCTTGCTTGCTGCACAGCTTGCATCTACCGATTTGCATTTTTTCGGAATTTGGATAACTTTTTACGAGGGAAAATTTTCAACTCCATGAGGTGTGAAAAAGCTTTTGAAGAATTCATCGATCCCCGTCCCCAGGATTTCTGTAGCATTGGCCGTTGTTGTCGTTACATTTTTGCAATAATCCACTAAAATTGCAAAACTGCAACGACAACAATGGCCAATACATTCTATTAATGAAATATATGTTTTCATTTAAAAAATTAGAGCGTGTACTCATGTACGCGCGGTAGAAGTTATACTTCTTTGGCGTGATTATGATAATTGATATTTACATATTGGTTAAAAATGCATATTAATACGATGTCTAGGTAGATGAAAAATATAATTGATAATACTTGAACGTTGTTAAATTATTAATATGTATTTGTTTTTGAAGTGGTACAAATATAACTACTGGTTTGTGATGGCTAAAATAAGAGATAAATGTCTTCGAATCGACGTCTCACGACGATTCAAAGACATGATGCGACGAATCAAAAAACGTGTGCATTTTCAAAAAAGTCCAAGTGCTATCCACTTTCACGTTTTTTCGATTTTCGGTTCCGTATTTAAAAGTTTCAAAACTATACAACTTTAACAGCCGCATTGAATGTCGAATGAATGAAAGTGTTTTTTGTTTTGAAAACGAATACCTGACAATTACGTCGTTTTTGCAAAAACATTGACAATAACGTACACTTAAAATTAATCCAATAATCAGTTTTAATTTTCAATTCAATGACCAATCATTCGTCAGCTTTTGAATTGAGCATCTTTATGATTGGTGCTCGATTCAAGATGTTCGACAATACATTATTTATATTACTGGAATTTCAAGTGAATAAATTTTTGACAGTTTAATGGATGCGCGCATATTTCCGCTACAAAGTAAAAAATTTACCCTCATTGTGCCAAAAGAAGATAACTTCAAAAAATGCTTGAATTTTTTTATATAAAACGCTAATTTCGGCATAATCCAAGATCACGGTCCCATTGTATATACAATGAAAATGAGTATTTCACTATATAATTGAATGTCCTGATTACAAAACGAAAGATTATTAACGCTTAAATAATAAGTATTAAATAAACTATTACACTTTAAAGTTTAGAAAATTTTACCATACATTTTGAATGTCACAAAAAAGCTATTCATCGTATTTCTTTCGTCTATAAATATAAATTTGTCATGTAAACTTATACATTGTCTATGATTTACACATTTTTTCTCTATGAAATGTCAAAATATATGGTACATTTTTCGAAACTTTAAAATGCAATATCTCATTTAATACTTTTTATTTAAACATTCTGTTATGAACACATTCAATAATATAGTGTAATACTCATTTTTATTATATACGCGATGGGACCATGAACTTGGATTTAGCCCTAATTTCATAGGTAAGGACCTAATAATAAAATTGTACATACTTGTTAAAGATATGAAACTCGTGTACGCGAGATACAGAACATTATTCAGCGATGTATTTTTGTACAAATTAATAAGAAGTGTTATTTATAATAATACAGCGATATCAAAACAATGTAAGAAATAATATGACGATGCTAATATTTGAGAAGGCTAATCTTCGCTGCGGGGAGCATTTTATTCGTCAGCCTGCTAGTTTTTGAGACGTGTATTATTACGTGCTGTCGTCCGGTGACTATTTTGCCACCCCTCCCCCGGAACAGGTCGCGGTAGTGAGGCATCTCATTAAAATTAAATTAAGGAAATTGCATTTTTCCCGAGAAGTGGGACAGCTGTCCCGCCCCCGGAGTTCTCATCCTGATTGCGCCTTCAATTTTTCTCTTTTCAATCTACCAAATTGTGAAAGTGTGAACGCGGATAATATTTTATCGGAGAACGTTACAAATATTTTATACTAGGTTCGCGGATGGACTTTAATGTATAAAAATTATGTTGCGGGTATTTATGATCTCTGTAAACACTTTGTAAAACTTTGTAAAGAAAGTAGATTGAATGCAGTGGAGATGAGATCCCTTAGACGTGTGTGTGGCAAATCCATGTATGATAGAGTAAAGAATGAAGATATTAGGAATGAACGTAAAGCTGATCGTAGCATAATACATAGAATAAAAATAAGGTCGCTCAGGTGGTTTGGGCATGTTGAGCGAATGAACGGTAAGAAAGATATATAATACAAGTGTTGACGGCGCCAGAAAGAGAGGGCGACCGCGGAAGACGTGGAATGACCAGATTAACCAGATACTGGAAGATGGGCCTGTTAGAAGCCTCAACAACCGTCGAGCTTGCATGCAACGATGAATGAATGTAGATGAAGCGAAAGTTGTATGTCAGGGCAGAAGACTATGGCGTTCTATCCTCTCTGCCTACCCCCACGGGGAAACGGCGTGATGTTAAGTTAGTTAGTTAGTTAGTTCGTAAACACAACGAGGAAACAATATATAGAGAAGAAAAAAATTCTGTGCAGTGCAGTGCATGAAACATTTAATGCGTTTTTTTTAATGTATGTAGAAATTAATGATCAACCAGGTCGTTATTTTAATAATGTTCGCGAGATTGTGACTATGATTGCTTACTGATTATTCGTAATTTGAAAAGCAATCATTGGTAAACTAGAAACTAAACCTCGCAATAGCCATATGTCCGTTATCAATCATGGTTACAACCGAATACCAATAACACGTTTAGTTCTACACTAATCGAAAGCTTAAAAATTGTGATGAAGAGGGAATATTTTTCCTTTAAGTAAGTCCTTTATTGCTAAAATCCTTTATCAGTATCGTGATAGTAAATTTTGCCTAAATAATATATTAGTCGGTAATGCTGTGGAGTGCAAGATGTTAACCGCGTTTCCCGTTACATGGAAATCTCTCAGAAGTACATCCAAGTCGTGTTTGGAGTTATGCGATTATAAAACCGCTACCATAATCGCTCTCGGCTTATGTCACGAACTTTTCGTCTTGACAATTATCATTCATTCATTTGAAAAATCGTCGTAACCATTTTGTAACAGTATAGCGAATGCCATGCGGGGCCGCTCAGAGTCGACCGGATTTCCCGTTGATTTTTCCCCATTATCCCGGCTATATACACTGCGGTGCCGGGCAGACGCGCGCTTCGGCGTTTTATCCAGATGAAGATAGCAGTCAGTGTACATGTTTTAGGGCTTGTTCAGACACACACACAAGCGCGCGGTTTCAGAATCGCGTGGGATCCGCGCGGGTCTTATTTATGTAGGTGTGTATGTAATCGTTCAGACGTAACCGCGCGGTGCCCGCCACTCAACCGCTAGAAAATAGAATCGCGCAGCGCCCGCGTGCTCCTGTCACAACAGCTCGTTATGGATCGCTTGGACACTGAACTTTTTATTGATGAAGTGGAGAAAAGACCCTCAATGTGGGATCTTTTGTGTGAGGATTACTCAAATAAAATTGCCAAGAACCAAGCTTTGCAGGAGTTGGTGGAGATATTTGGAAATGGTGGAAAAAAAAGAGTATTTTAGGTAAGTAGGTATTTATTCACCAAAAATTAACTGACATTGATATTTTTGTGTCTTGCCATGGTACACGGCCGTCGTTCACAAAGTAATGAGCGAATTTATCTCTGATATTCAAAGATGGAGAACGGCACCGGAGCTGTCAAACTGACGTTTATTTATTCGCGTACACAAATCGCTTATTACCCGCGGCTGTCTGAACACATGACACAAATCTGCGGTTTCAAAACGCGCTATTTGCAATCGCACGATTCCCGCGTGTCTGAACAAGCCCTTAGTCTGTGACGAGCGTCATCGAATCAATCAACGAGTCCTTCCACCGAAGGCAATGAATTGCTCAATTTGTAATATGGGTGACCGCGTTAATAGAGAGTGCTATCAACGACCAATGACGTTAACAATTGTTTTTATGCTACCTTTAATATTACTACTACTATTTACGTTGTCCGATGTCTAGTTGTCTTTAACACAGCATTATTAAATACAGAATATTTTGAGTTTGTCCAAATTTTTCAGAACACAGTACTGGATTTAGTCTCAGGGAACATCATTAATTAAGACATATTATAGATGCTTCATAGAGACGAAATTATATTTTTTATGGGAAAGTAGATATACGGAAGTCTTTGAGTGTTCATAAGGCTTACGACTTACATACGGCTGGCTTAAATTATCACTTTCCTCAATGTAACGTTGACCATTTTACCCATAATATCATTTTTTTAAATACAGACGTATTATATAATACCACATCTATCATGTGGTATTATAACACCATACTTTCTCATAAAATAATTTAATAAAGACCTCTATAATATATCATTATTAAATACTAATCTTGACCCAATGCAGTTTGTATAAGTCCAAACAAGTTTCATTATTACAAATAATGTGATAAGATATTATGAATATAAATGCAAACTAAATGTAGTCATCAATATTACATTTACAACAGTTATATAGAGATGGTGCAGGGATTTGATGTTTATGAGGTTATTTCTATGTTTAATAGCTCGAATACCTCTAAAGCATTCAGTTTACGTCCTTTAGCCTCATGGTATAGAACCTCTGCGTGAGTGATCATGTTCGATGCAATGGTTCGCCATCTGAGAGTGGCATCTATTACATCAAATTTAATGATTGTGACACTATTTACATCGGACAACGTGGTACATATATAGGTACAAGAATAAAATAAAATCTTAGAGCATTCAGGGAACTATCGGGATTCTTTGAGATGGCGGACCACTGCATCGAACATGATCACTCGTCAGATCAAAACAGCGCAGGGGTTCTACATTTGAAGGCTAAATGACGTAAACTGGATGCTCTAGAGGTTCTTGAAATCAATTGAGCTAATAAAAATGGAAATAATCTCAAAAATATTCAAATCCCGTCATCATCTCCATTACTAAAATAATTTCTGTTGAAAACGTAATATTTATCACTACCCCCCCCCCAACCCTTCCCATACGTTATATTATTCGGCCATATTGTTTTTATTTTCATTAGGCTTAAATATTATTTCTCATATAGTGGATTAAAACTCGTTTAAAATGAAATTGTTTTAATCTTGAACTTCCACTCTGTCAACGAAACAACGCTCAATTTAATTAAAAAAATATTATTTTAAACGTAAACAACGAATTCTAAACTATTTTGAAATATAATGCAAATATGTAAACGCAAATTTATGGGAACAATGGTGGCTGCACGCGTGGTTCCATGAAACGATCATGCGATCGCAAGCGTTGTTACAGCAGTTGACTAAATACGAAAGATTTTTTTCTTTGTGACATTACATCAGCGCGCGCTCTTTCTGATTAATTTATTATTTAATCGAAACTTTCAGCTTGTTTAGAGGCATGTCGGTAACATTCGTGACGATGTTATAATTTACGAATCAATGCGGAATGAATTCCACCGTCGCAATTTTCTCGGACCGAACTCTATTAATTACGAAGTGGCGTTGCTTCGTTACAAGTCGAGAGCCTCTGCCAGGGACTCCTCGCGTAACTTCACTATCTCTGGTAAGTTAAAAAGAAACGAGCGAGCCGTACGGTAGTCGCATATGATGTGTAACATTTGACATCTCACAATCAAAAATATCAATTGAGCAGCGATAGAAATTAACATCAAAATTTAAAAAATCTAATACCTATATATTTATTAATTAGTAAATACAAGTAAAGAAAATGTATGAGCATTTATTTATTATTGAATTTTGCCGCACTAGATAGGTGCCGTATATCTATTTACTTTTTTATTTTATTTAGAAATGTGTTTGGTCAATTGTATGAGTTTATTTATTTTCATAGATGGCGGTAGTGCGCCGCCATACATATTACATGAAAACTTTGGATAAATATTTAAAAATAATCACATAAATTACATAAAATTTGAGAATGTAAATCATTAAGGTTAGTTATTGTTTACATTAATGAAAGAAAAAAGTATTTATTGGATAGTTTCGAAGATATAAGCCAAAATATATCAAAGTTACAACATCCACTCGCTCGACACCAGCCGCGAAGCATATATACAAAATCAGAAGCGTTGGCTGTTGTAAGTGTGCGTGTCTTCGCTGTGATGGCGCTTGCTGGACATTGATTTTTTTTTTCCATCGCGCGCGTCTTATTTCCTGCCTCGCATTTCTGTCCATTTTCACCATTGTTATACATCAAAAGTAGTCGGGGATTAATTAAGTAAGCATCCCCGTTATAAATTGTAGTTAACGGTTATTCCCCGCGTACCGAGAACTGCCCGGGATAACCGCCGTGACGCGGGCCAATTCCCGGAACAGTTATTATTCGGAGCAATGCAAAAAATATCCATCGCTAATACGTGTAGGGAATGGAATCCCGAGTCGGGATTGCCCTTTCGGGATCCCTCGAGATTATAATTTCCAATCCCGCGGGATCCCTAGGGATCGGGATCCCGAATACTTTTGTGTTTTTTTTGTTTGTTTATAGAGCTGAATAGCAATTAACGACAGCGCCTTGCATTTTTATATCAGCATATTTAATAAAGTATTCATTATTAATCATCGCTTTCAAGTTTTTTAGGCGTTTTTACAAGCATCAATCAGTAGTAGTTTTTATTACTATGTTAAGTTGATAAAATACAGCATATTATTCAAAGCTATTTTCAATATTTGAACGTGACATGAACATAAGTTTTAAGTACTTACTAAAAGCTCTATAGACATATACACAAGTAAACATACAAAACATGGATAATCTCGTCCGATTTTTCGGTTCGGGATTGATCTCGTAAAATGCCTCGAAACTCGAGATCCCGCGGGATCGGGATTGCATTCCCCAGCAACGTGTTTTTCGTTTTTTTTATTTTACAGGTGTTTTTTAGCACTTTAACCGGTTGTCAAGATATGCACACGCGCAAAATTGTATAGCAACTCGTATTGAGTATCTCCTTGAAATTGACGTGTGTTAAATAAATCATAATATTATGTATACCTCGTGGGGTCATCTGGGTGTTACATAACTAATCAAAAATAATAGCATGTGTCGACGCGGCTTATTGATTTTCTCACCATATGTTAAATAATAATTAGAAAGTGGATATAATTGGGAATTATCTGTTAACTTGTCAATCATCCCCACTCGAGGCGTTATTGAATATTCCTCGCGCGGGGCCGACCGCTGACTGCGCTGACTCCGCTGACCCTCGCATCTCGCCGTGTTAATTAAAAGCGAGGAACGTACACTTCGTTAGGCGGCGCTTGATGGACATCATCACCTCTCTTGGACCAGAACGGCCCCGTCGAATCAATCAAATACTCCATCACCGAAAAAATGATTGTAGTATACAAATATATTACCAACTAGCCGCAGTAAACCCGTGAAAAATCACGGAAATAATGATAATTAATAACGACGCTTGAGTGGCCGCGGATAGGGATGGGTCGTCGACGTATTTACCGTCGACGAAACGAGACCGTCCACGTCCATCCATCGACGAGACGATCAACTAGTTGAATTCGTCAACTAGTTGACGCGTCAACTTCGTTACGCGGACGTCGCGGACGTTCTATCTAAACATCGGGACGATGGTCAACTGTCTACGGTTCAACGCGACGCTTCTCGACGGCTCAACCGTTGGCTATTTTTATAAGGTTAATTTTTAAAATTTAAAGAAGTTCGAAGGAATATAGTTTCGGGGAAAGTAAAACCGCTACTTGTGCTTATTTGTAAAAAGAAATATTTTATTATTTATTTGTTTACGCACATTATAGGCTTTTACATATTGTTTTATATACTTCTTTCTATATATAACAAAGAAAGAAGTAGGTATACACAGCAATATCAGGTGTTAGCAGTAAAATATAAATATAAACTACATATATAAGCAGTGAAAGTATTGGGTATAAGCATTAAAATGTGAGTAAATAAAATGGAAGGAAACAATGATTTTGCGTAATAAAGGCACCAGTTATGAGGTGCGGTAAAAAATACTTTACATTTATTTATTATCTATAAATTTATAAATAAATACATAATTTAAAAATACTTTACATTTGAGATGTTATATAGAAATTTATTGAAGAATACATCTTTCAAAGTCAGGCTTTCACTTTGTGGTGACATTATTAATAAATAAATATATCTGTATTATTTGTCAACTTTAGTTTAAGGCTCAATCTGAGAAAAGGAACATTGTTCCCGAAACATGTAAAAAACCAAAAAAAACAACAAAATTATAATAGATTTATTTTTTTATCTATAAAGTTGAAAATAGGGAATTTTTAATAAAAATGAATTAAACCTAAATTCAAGATTATATTACATATATAATAATTAATGTTGGACTCCTGAATAAGGACCATAGTTAGGTATAGAAAATTTTATTCCCTACAAGTTATATCATTTATATGCTAAAGTTGAAAAGTAAGGAAATAACACAATAATTAAATTTTAGCATCCCTTTTCAGGTAGATATAAGAAGTCGAGATCGATCGAATAAAATATTGATTTTAGAAAAATATCTAGCCGGCCTGTTAATTAATAATAGTTCAATAAAAAATAAAATAATTAAACAGAATTGTTTTATTTTATACAGCGTAAAATTGGGAATTCACCGAATCGTCGCACGTGACATCACAAAAAATCAAGTAAAAAAATAATAGATAATAGCTTATTAAGCCTATCTCGCCCTACGCATGTATTCAAATTTCAAATCTCTAGTCATAGTTCGTGTACACAGATCTGCACTCTATGGTAGTGTACTTTAGAGTTGAAATGAAATTACCCGTCGAGCCGTCTATGACGTCTATGGCATCTACAAGTCGACAGCGAGAGATGAGAGAGAAATAAACGGAGACGTTTTGTCTTGCTCTCGCTCGTTGCTTTGCATTACGTTGAATCTCGAATCGTCCACCGACCACGGCGGCGTCCGTTGTCCACCGTCTACGAATTCAACTAGTCCATGCGATAAACATAAACGGTCGACGCGTCGATGCAACGTCAACGGTTGATTTCAACTAGTCCGTCCATTCAACGCCCATCCCTAGCCGCGGAACGGACACGACATAGCTGCCCGCAGAGCCTAGCAACGGCGAAAGCCCATTGCTTTCTGGTTGGTCCTATTTGATATTGATTCTTACGTGAACATTGTCATCACTTTTACTTTACTGCCATTAAAATTAATTACTGTGTCCATTAAAATGAATGTAATACATGATCAAGTAAATACAATAGATTTTGAGAACCACAACTATCCCACTGCAGTGATGATTTTGTAATAAGGTATCCTGCCGTGGAATAACTAGAATATATTGCGGTACAAGTACTCATAAGAAACTGCACTATTGCTTGAAGGCTGTGAACGCTGATTCCATTGCGTATCTATTAAATAATAGCTGTTTGGTCTTGTGGTTAGTGGCATCCGATCTCACCTGCAACACGTGAGATCGGATGCCATCGTTTTGGGACCCCGTGCCCTAAGGAATAATCCCCGATCCCTCGCGTTCGCCAGCTAGCTCATGAGGCGGTCGTGGAATTTGTTATCCCGATGAAAATCTGCTTTCTCTAGAGGAGTGCCATGGCTGGGGATTTTATGTGAACAAAATTCTACCCGTCGGTAAATAAAGTAAACTTACAAGCCATTATTTAATAGATATAACTGAGTAGCATGTCGGTCTTGTGGTTAGGACTCTCACCTCGTGATCCTAAGGTCGCGGGTTCGAACCTCTCTTCAGACCAGCAAGTTAGTCTTATTTTCATAGCGCAAGCGTTTAGCTTAGTTTGAAAATATTAAGAATATTGATGAGATACGTATTCCGTGTTCGCATCTCTATTTTAAAAAATATATATATGTATTTCGATTCGAAAATTATAATTAAAAGAAAATTGTGAATTCCATATGATAAAACATTTATTTTTATAATTTTGATCGTATGGAAACCTTGATTTATTTCCACATTTTTAGACGGGTTACATCGAAAATATGTATTTTTTTATTTAATAAAATTTTCGCCGATAGAATTTGTCCATAGAAAGAGCATTTTAGAAAATATTGTTTAAATGTTTGCATAATTCAGAGCGAGCAGTCTTCTTTTCAAAGACAACGCGATGATCTCATTACTTTCCTTATCATATTGAAAATATTCGCGCGCATGACGAAATGGTGTTGAAATATGAAAATTCTACATACTCAATTTCTCGTACAACAAATTCAATTTGTGAATGAAAGGAATTTTTTTCGTTACTGACCTTAGGGCAAACCCAATTCGACTTGTCTGAAATCCAGCTTCAACTTCATTTTTATACTCCAATTATTGTAATCGCCCCACAATTGCGCAATTAAGCAATATAAGTTTAATCCGTTTTGCATATTGATTGATAATATTTTTAAACTATAAATTATTAAAATATATGCTTATTAGTCTTATTTTATTTGGTGAAATAAATGTTTATTTAATATAAGTAAATTAAATTTTTTTCGTGACAAAATTACTCTTCGAGGCGAAAGCTAAACGTAATGTGTATTTGTAAAATGTTTTTTTCTCTAAAAAGAATTTTAGATTGATTTCTATTGGAGAC
>JADDOH010023362.1:0-17624 GCA_016648135.1 Agrypnia vestita
GAGGAATCGCAATGATGGAATAAGAGACACAAATAATGGTTTTTAAGATACAAGCTTTTTCCAAAAACTGTGACAAAACTGTGATATGCGAGGTATTACTCGTATTTTATCATGAGCGATATACATACCCGTACACATATTAATATTTTCTTTCTTAGAAAGATTACTAATATATATTAGGTCCTTACATATGAAATTGGCGTTTAGTATGGGAGGAACATAAAGCCGATTTTTTTTTATTATTATATATTTATTTAATCAAAGTATGTACCATTGCTATCTATGTACTTTTGCCATCTCATAGGTAGTTCATCGATCCCTTTACTAAAAAAGCCATTCGGAAGGGAATCAATAAAATCTTTGAAGGCGGTTTGGACTGCCCCATCGGAGTTGAATTTTTTCCTTTCCAAGAAGTTATCCAAATTTCGAAAAAAATGGTAATCTGTTGGGGCAAGGTCCGGAGAGTACGGTGGATGTCTTAGACATTCCAATTGAAGCTCCTCTAATATGTTAGCCGTCTGTTGTGCAGTGTGTGGTTCTAGCTGTTATCATGACAGCAGCAGTGGCCTCGGAGCGATGAAACGCAGCTCATCGGTTGTTTAGCGCTAGCTTCTTTTCCAATTCATGATTTGCAGCTGTGACAATAGACCTCGCCGTAATCGTCTGGCCAGGATTTAAGGAAAGAAAGCTGTAGTGATAACGACACCAGCACTAGTCCACCAAACGACTCACAAAGTAACTTTTTGGACGTCAATTTCCTTGGGGCATGGTTTGGCTGGATTCGGCAGGGTTCAGCCATTGCGATGAGCGCTTCCGATTATCGTACAGGATCCACTTTTCATCACAGGTAATGATTCGATTTAAAATCCCTTCATTATGTGCCGGTTGAGTAATGCAACGCAGCAGTCAACGCGCGTTTGTTGATTTGCTTCACTCAATTCGTGAGGTACCCACCTTTCACGCTTTTTCACCTTACCAATTTGCTTCAAGTGGATTAAAATAGTTTTATCACTAACACCGCAGCCTGCAGCTAACTCGGAATTGTGGTTTTTATGCGATGGATCCGATTCCACCAAAAGCCTTTCAATCCTTCATTTCAGCTATTTGGTCTCCGGCCCGTCCCCGGGGCTTGTTCTGCAGGTTGAAATTTCCAGAACGAAAACGTTGGAACCAAAAACGCACTGTGTTTTCTTTTGCGGCACCGTCGCCATACACATCATTAATCTTCGAGCCGTTTCTGCAGCACTGGTGCCACGGTGGAACTCGTACTCGTAAATAACGCGATATTTCAAGTTTTTCATTTTGTAAACTGAGTGACGCAAAGAAAAAAACAATTGAGGAAAAAACAAATGAATTATAATTTTCAAAACACAAATACATGAGTAAATAGCTGTATAAATTTGGATTTGGAATTCCTAACCAAAGAGAAGATATTTGAGATCAATATTCGCATACGGCAAAACGCCAATTTCATATGTAAGGACCTAATAATAATAAGGACTGAGGCTCCCTCACCAGACTCAAGAGCTTCTCTTCACTGTTGGGGCTACATGACTACAAAGCATCAAAAAAATTGATATGTAAATATACAAGAATTGTATCTGTACCATATATTAAATAAATAAAAAAAAACAACGAATGTATTCTTCACATTGAAAATACGAATAATATTATGTTCAGACCATTTGTACGTATTTAACACCTGAAAATATCGTGCGTGGGTTGATCGTTTTGAGACTATAAATATTATATATTGTCACGTGTCGTGGCTGCGGGAGGAATTAATGAAAACGCTGGAATTAAATAACGGATTTATTAATTACTGATTAATTAATTAATCAAACCTACAAAGTCACTAAACACTCTTTGACTTAAGGCTATTATTTAAATTAAAATATTTCGTAAATTTATCACTTGTAAATAGACAATTTATAATCGCTTTACTACTTTATTCACTATTCACTGGAACAATTCATCCAATTTCCGCACATATTAATCGCTTCGGTTTATTTCACTACGTAAGAACATTTCCAGATTATTCGCTGTCAAATTATCGCTCGCTCGGCCACCCTGGCCTTCGCAGCTCGCGGCTGCCTTCACTTTGGTTTAGCTGTCAAAAACAACAACAACGTTGCTTCAACGCGGTCCTATTTATATCTGTTGATATTTGCGAGAACTTTCTTGTGGCTTACAGGTTTTTATAGATGTTTCTCGATGTTTCCCGAAAGCCGTAGATTACGCTAGACCGTTCTGGAATCTTCAATAGTGTTGTGAACATTTCAAATAAATGTCACTTGACATGAGTGCGTGATTCTTTTTTTGCCTCGTTATAATAATATAAATGACTGACGAGTGCTTATCTCCATAGAAAATTTACACTTGAAATTGAAAAAGATAATGTATTAAATTTTTTAGACCTAAGCTTATCCATTGTTAATAACCATTTTAAATTTAATATCTATAGAAAACCTTCATGTACGAAGACTCTTATCCATGTCTCTTCTGCAATCCATATTCACATAAAATGACATAATTTAAATCAATGATCCATAAGGTTTTAAATATTCCACTAGATAAAACATCATATAATAATTAAATCAATATAATCAAACAATTAGCTTACAATAATGGATATAATACTAATATTATTGATAGCATACATAAAAAGAAAAAGAAATTGTCAGTAATTGAAAAATTCTTATATGCACCTGGCTTGACCAAATCCATAGAACCTTGGAAGAAATATACAGGAAATATTTCAAATAAAATAAACAACCTCACAAAAACAATTTTAAAACTGCTTTCTATACAAATTCTAATTTAAATAAATTACTCTTCAATTGTAAAGATAAGCAGAATTGGGTGACATATATAACATAACATGCAATGATTGTGATGCTATGTATATCGGGCAATGTGGTAGAGATATAAGCACAAGAATAAAAGAACATCTAAGAGCATTCAGAGGACTATCTTGATACTCGGAGATGGCGGACCACTGTATTGAACATGATCACTTGTTTGACCAAAATAATTTTAGGTGCTACATCTAGAGGTGAAGGGTCGTAAACTGGATGTTCTAGAAATACTAGAAATTAATAAAGCAATCAAAAATAAAAATAACCTAATAAACACTCAAATACCTGCGTCATCCCAATTGTTAAAATAAGTATTATTGTATTTAAAAATTAATTATTGTTGTATATGTCAATAAATAACTACCCTCCCCCCTCCCTCGCCGTCATCCCTTTAATTTCTATTTGTCGGCCATATTGATTTACAATTAGTTCTAATATTGCCTCTGAAGATGATGGTTGTGCCCATCGAAAACGCTTAGGCTTATATAACTCAAATTAGTGAAATAAAACGTTGAGTATAAATCATTGTGTTAAACTTAATTAAATATAAATAAAGTAATGTGATTGGTTACAGCTCATTTTTTACGGTTAGTGATAAAATCACTATCCATTGTTTAATTAAATTTATACACTGTTCTTATTAAATGATTAAAGTGAGCTTTATTTTTGTACCATAATGGTCTGGGACGCGCCTCGAGTTATTAGCGGCATATAATGATTTCATCTTAATGTTTTAATTAGAAAATTAAAGAAGTATGTCTCACTCGAACGGTACTTGTTTCTTTAAGGAAACTGTTTGAACATCAAAATGTTGAATATCATTGTCGATGAAAAGTGTTCTGTGAAATTTGTAAAACTAAAAAATGTAGACATCGTTTAAAAATACCAATAAAGCTGGAAATCGTCAAGTTGTTGTATCTTAAATCTTTGTAGCTTTGCAATTAGAATCAGATAGTTATGAATTTAAGATATGCATTAATCAAAGGGGTAGATAGGGTAGGAGGGAAATAAAATACCTCTAGCAGACCCTTAATAGGCAGCTACAAACAGCGTCTGTTCTCTACGTCTTAACATAGGGCGGTTTGTTTAGCGCGGAAGCATAGTGTGCCAATGCCAAATTTCTTACAATTCAAAGGAACCCAAATAACAAAACTTGGAAGAGCATGTAAGAGGCCTATATCCAGCATTGAAGAGATGAAGGCTGAAAAAGAAAAACATTTGTCAAAGATGCTTAGCCGTGCAGTTATTTCATGAATGAGAATAATATTAATCCAAATATTAAATAATATTAATATTAATATTGTTACGGACAGGACATTGCCTGCGCCTACCGTCAGGCAACCGAAATTTCAAGCTCTGTGGTTGACGTAATCGCGTCATATAAATGATAGAAATTTCTGATGTGAATGAAGCAGAGCAAAGGCCCCTTTCAGGGCCACCGCCGATCGCCGTGCCCCGGTTGAGGATGGGTACCGTGCCGAGGACAGCGCGCGAGTTCTCGGCCGCGGTGGTTGTCCTTATACGTGTCTCGGCGTCAGGCGGCGGCACCCGGGAGAGGGGATGAGCGAATGCGGAGCCTCAGCTCCATGAGAACGCATCCCGCTGATGACAATGGAAATGCGTTAGAGTGCATGGTCTGAAATGTGTATGTTTTTGCTGAAAATATTATATGAAAATATTAATGTTCAGATTTTTTAACATTTCAGAGCTCTCTAATATGATGGAAATTAATGGTTTTTTGATTTCAGATGGACCTGAATCATAATTCTATGTAATAAAATACCGCATTTTCATTGTTTTAATAAAAAGAGCGGGCGGGAGATGTTTTTATTTGCGCACAAGGCGCATTTTGTACCTTAGTCTCATCATATTTGCCTGATAAGCAACATTAAAGTTGTCTCAACACTTATAAAAGATAAGTAGTAGAGTCACACACATGCACACACTCTGTAAGACATAAAAAGTTGTCTACAGATGACACAATAAATGATTGACTGTATGGCATAACAGATTGCCAAAGATCATTGGTAAAAAACATACATTTTTTATGGCAAGGAAAAATCTAAATACTTTTTCAAATACATTATTAATGAGTGAATCACAATCACATTAATATGGAAACATAAGTCTGACACCACCAACACAAAACCAGCCGCCGCTTATGAGCGACATACTGGGCTGTGTTTTTTCCATACAAATTTTCATATAAACACACAAACCGGAATAACTTCCGTCAGAGGTGTCCGATTTTGATAATTCTTTTTGTATAATGATCAGTGGATCAAGACCTATCTAGAGAATATACACACTCATATGTGGAAATAATTTTGAATAAATTACAAAATTAGTTTTTTTGTTGAAAAGTTTAAAAATTCATAACTATAGTAAGTGTGATATATCAACAGATGCGCTGCGACGCACTCTCTATAATAGACACAAAAAACTAAACCTAAAAGTTAATTTGGATTTTTAAGAGATTTAATTGTTGAAATTTCATAGCCCGCCGGGCCAGAAAATGAGATATATTTTAACTGTTTCTTTAATAATAATGTCTCAAGGTTGCCACGCAATATGTCAGACTGTTTATTGAGACGCAGTCAATGTAATGACATATATGTAAATCCTCCGGGGGAGGTGCGTTTAATTTAATAATTAAAAAACTGTAATATATGTAGTAGAAATAAGCGCCCGAAACGCGCCATGTGTATGCAAACTGTAACTTGTTTTAATTGGCTTCGAGGCCGGGGCCACCTGGTCCCGGCCGAGGGTATAAATATCGCATTCAAGGCGGACCGACCCTCAGTCTGGTTTAAAACGCCGTGGCAGACCCTTCACGTGTGTTTCATTTACCTACCCGACTACCTCCTACGATTTTGCTGCCTGCTGACTTCGCTCGCTCTCAAGCTCGAGCCGAACTATGTCATCAAGATCTGCTGTTGCTGCCTGCTAACGCCGAGCGCTCTCGCTTCACGCCCGGTACTTGCTATCGGCGGCGATCGCCTTGCGGCGTGCTGACACGGAGCGGACATTCACGCTCGGTACCTACTGCTTCTGCGGTGTGCTGATTCTGAGCGGACGTTCACGCACGGTACCTACCGCTTCTGCGGAGTGCTGATTGCTGGCGCGGATTTTTCCAAGCTAAGTATTTCTTCGCAGTTCAACCGTCTTTTTTAAGACGATTATTCTTGACGACCTCGTCGAGTTTAGACATTTTGCTCGAAGCAAATTCTTTTGCTGTCGCCTCTGGTGCACATTCCCGTGTACTAATATCGCTCTTTTTCCAGCTGCTCACACGGTGCGCCCGTGCTGTGTGAGACATCCCGAAGGCTTCTGAAGCGGAATCAGCGGACCGCACCTTGTTGCCTGTTCTGTGCGGAACAAGCTGGTCCTGTCGAGACGGATTGCTGGTCTTCGCTTCGCATCACCAGAGCCAACCAGGATGTCGCACGCTGGGGATGAGCCGCAGTACATGGACGACGACGCCCAGTACCAGGAGAGCGGCAGCCAGCGACGGGGGGAGTCAGTGGCATCGGAGCGATCTCGAACCGAGTCTCGCCGAAGCCGCGCATCTAGCCGGTCATCCAGCCGGTCATCACGCTCCACCGAAGACACCGTTCGGAGACTTCGGGAGGAGCTTCGCCGCGAGCGCCGGCGCATGGATGAACAGCGCCGGGACTACTCGCGCATGGTCCGCGCGATGGCTGCCAGTCAGAGGACGCAGCCAACACTTCTGGAGGGTGGCCCTGAAAAGGGCCTTCTTACAACGGTCCGAGGCAAGGACCTTCCGCGGCCGCAACCGAGTGGCCGCAGTCAACACTCCAGGAGGGTGGCCCTGAAAGGGGCCTTTCTCACAACGGTCCGAGGCAAGGACCTTCCGCGGCCGCAACCGAGATGGCAGCACCGGCGGCGGCAGCCGACAGTGCCCCGAGGGAGGGGGTACTACCAGTGGCGGCGGATGCAGCCAGTGGCGCCTCGGAAGGAGTGAGACCCTCCTTTGAAGGTATCAATTATAATATTATGGCTGGTAGCGCCCTCCCAGGGGAGGCGCAGGCCTCAGTGGGGGTGGCAGTGGTCCACCACCCACAGGGTGGGGCGCCCACCCACCCACAGGGTGGGGCACCCACCCACCCACAGGGTGGGGCACCCACCCACCCACAGGGTGGGGCGCCCGCCCACCCACAGTCCAACGTCGGCCAACCTGGAGCGGCCAATGCTGGCGTAGCTTGGCCCAACGTCGGCCAACCTGGAGCGGCCAATGCTGGCGTAGCTTGGCCCAACGTCGGCCAACCTGGAGCGGCCAATGCTGGCGTAGCTTGGCCCAATGCCGGCCAGCCCATCAACACCAACGCCAGCCAACCTACTGCAGCCAATGGGAGCCAGCATGCTGCTTCATCGTGGGCCAATGCAGGCCAACCCTCCACGGCCAATGGAGGCCAACCTGCCGCCGCTGTAGCAGGACCATCGTGGGCCAATGGAGGCCAGCCTGCTGCTGTAGCTGGACCATCGTGGGCCAATGGAGGCCAACCTGCTGCTGTAGCTGGACCATCGTGGGCCAATGGAGGCCAACATGCTGCTGTTGCTGGATCAGCATGGTCCAATGGTAGCCAACCTGCTGCTGCTACCGGACCAACCTGGGCCAATGCAGGCCAAAGCGCAGCAGCCATCACCAGCCAAGGCGTGGAAGGCATCGTCGGAAGCACGTTTCCAACCACCAATCCAGCTGCACAGATGGGAGGGCAAGGAGGCCCATGGAATAATACCACCACCAACGCCTTCACTAGGGAATGGGTGCTGCGGCAGAACCAAGGAGCACCTGGCATGGATCAAAGCCAGCCCCCTGCTTCAATGATTATGGCGCGTCAATGTGGGGTGAAGGAGCTACCCCCATTCGGCGGAGAAGCGTTCGAGTGGCCGACGTTCTTCGCCCAATTCCACCAATCCACGGCGCTGTGTGGGTTCTCTGATCACGAGAACCTCATCCGTCTTCAGACCGCGCTCAAGGGGAAAGCGCGAGAAGCCGTGTCAGCAATGCTCATCGATCCGAGCAGCGTTGCTGAGATCATGCGGACGCTCCAGGATCGCTTCGGGAATCCGAGAGCCATCATTGACAACATGCTGGGGAAGGTGCGCCGCTACCCAGTGATCGCCGAAAGCGCGCCAGTGGACGCGGTGCTGGACTACGCCCTCATTATAAGGAATGCGGTGTCCACCATCAGAGCGATCGACCCGTCGCATTTGACGTCTCTGCCAATCCTCACCGATATGGTGGGAAAGTTGCCGAGCGCAACCCGCATGCTGTGGCTGCACTCGCTGGTGGGGAAGCCGGGACCTCCAACATGCCAGACGTTTTCGGACTGGCTGACCGTCGTACTAGGGCCAGTGGATACATCAGGACTGAGGACCATGGCCACTCTCCCGCAGCGGAGTGGACATGTGCACCATACCACTGGCGGCAACGGGGCTCCGGAGAGCCGACCGGGACCAAGCCAAGCACCCAGGCCCCCACCACCAGCAAGGAACACCACCCCCTGTCAGATGTGCAATAGCAACACGCACGCGCTACCCCAATGCAATACTTACCTGGCCAAGACATTGCCGGAGCGCTGGAGCGCGGTTAGGCAGTTTTATCTCTGCACCAAATGCCTCAAGAGCGGCCATAGATGGAAGGATTGCCGCGCCAAGCCTTGCGGTGTCAATGGCTGTAAATCGCAGCATCACAGGACGCTGCACGACCCGAACACTGACAGAGACCGAAAGAGGAAGAGCGACAAACGAAGAGAACCGCGCTCCAAAGGATCGGGCTCAAAGCGCGGGCCAAGGAATGGAGGAAAGGGCACAGCAGCGGGTGGCGCGTCCAAGGTGCCCAAAGAGGAGACGGTCACCAACACCGAAGGACAGTCGCAGGGACAAGAGCGCGCGGTATACTTGAAAGTAATACCGGTAACCATCAGTGGACCACGCGGCCAAGTGAACGCGCACGCGCTCCTCGACGAGGGATCATCAGTCACTCTCATCGAGGAAGAAGTGGCGAGTGCCGTCGGAGCCCGAGGACCAGTGCGCGCCCTGCGCATTCATGGTGCGGGCGGCATGTGCTCATCGGACGACCGATCCCGTGTGGTGTGCGTCACAGTGCGTGGAGATGGCCCCGAGTATCCGGTGAGAGCGAGTACGGTGCGGCAGCTAGCCCTGCCACCTCAACGGGTCGTGAGTGACCCGCGCTCGCTGTCCATAATGGACCAGGTGGTGACAGATGAAGTGGTGCCCCAACTACTGATTGGCCAGGACCACGCACACCTGATTGTGTCACGCGAGGCGAGCGAGATACAACGAGATGGAATACGCTCCCGGACTAAACTAGGATGGGCCGCCCATGGAGTGCTCGGGACCCAGCCCGGCACGGGCACGGCGATCGTATTGACGTTCGTCGCTTCGAAAAGCCACTCCACCGAAGACCACCTGGAAGCACTTATACGGGACCACTTCGCAGCTGACTCACTGGGGATCACGGCCGCAGCGCGGGTCAGCAAAGGGGATGCGCGAGCCAAGGCCATCATGGAGGCAACCACACGCCAGCTGCCCACCGGCCACTGGGAGACTGGACTGTTGTGGAAGGAAGATAACCACCAACTGCCCGATAACCGTCAGTGTGCTGTCAACCGCCTGAATGGCATCGAGAGGAAAATGCAGAAGGACCCCGCATATGCAGCAGCATATTCAGCCAAGATGGCCGAATACACCGAGAAGGGGTACGCGCACGCCTTGACGCCGGCCATGGAGGCCCAGTTATCGGGCAAATTCTACCTGCCACACTTCGCCGTCTTCAATCCTAACAAGCCAGGAAAGATCCGGATAGTGTTCGATGCGGCGAGCAAATGCCGAGGTGTCTGCCTAAATGATGTGTTGCTGACTGGACCGGACCTGCTCAGCTCTCTGGTGGGCAGTGTGTTTCGGTTCAGGGAAGGAAGGGTGGCGCTGGCGGCGGACGTAAAAGAGATGTTCCTTCGGATTAAAATCAAGAAGGAAGATCAAGCGGCGCAGCTATATCTGTGGAGACCACCAGGCGAGCCAAGCCCGAGGACCTACCAGATGTCGTCAATGGTCTTCGGGGCGACATGCTCGCCAAGCAGCGCCCAGTACGTAAGGAACCGCATAGCGGACGCCAGCGCCAAGGAGTTTCCGGCCGCAGCCCAGGCGGTGCGGGACACCTTCTACATGGATGACTACCTAGATGCGGTAGACACCGTCCAAGAGGCGGTCACAATGATGCGACAGGTGTCGCAGATACTGCAACGAGGCAGCATGACACTTACCAATTGGGCATCGAACAGTCCGGAGGTTCTAAGCCGCATTGAGCCCGCTCTGCGAGCAGTGGAACCGACACGGATCATCGGCGAAGAAACGACGACGGAGAGAGTGCTCGGGATTATGTGGGAACCGGCATCGGACGAATTTATATTTAAATTCGTCAATCTACCTGAGATAGCAGAAGCCGACCACCCGACCAAAAGGGAGTTGCTGAGCACAGTGATGCGCATATTTGATCCGGTAGGGTTCCTCGCCTGCCTGATAATACGCTCCAAGATCCTGCTGCAAGAAGTGTGGCGATCAAAGGTCGGATGGGATGAGAGGATTATCTCCGAGCACGCCGAGAAGTGGCGGGAATGGTACGCACTGGTGAAGAACAGCCAGTGCAGGATACAACGCCAGAGCGTGTCGCAGCGAACTAGCAAGCTGGAATTGCATATGTTCTGCGACGCGTCGGAGAAGGCCTGCTGCGCAGTGGCTTACTTCGTCGAAAAGAAGAGAGAAGGCATAGGGGTTGCCTTCATCTCGGCGAAATGTAAAGTGGCACCATTGAAGCCGCTTTCCATACCACGAATGGAATTGCAGGCGGCCCTAATAGCCGCACGGCTGGCAGCCACTATTAGAAAGGAGCACCGCTGTACCATCTCCAGGACAATTTATTGGACGGATTCCACCACGGTGCTATGTTGGCTGAGGACTGACCCCCGGTCTTACTCAGTGTTCGTCGCCAACAGACTTGGCGAGATCGACGAACTCACTGACGCCGCTTCCTGGAGATGGGTGCCCACTCGACTCAATCCCGCTGAGATTGGGACGCGGGACGGCGAGCCGCCGAACCTGGCCGCGAACGGAGTATGGTTCAGTGGGCCAGGTTTCCTCAAGACAGGAGAGTCGACGTGGCCACAAGAGAGTCATAGACTACGGCCAGAAGAGGCCCTGATGGAAAAGAGGGCGGACACGGTGCTCTTGATCCGACGTCCTACGACGGGGGGAGCGCTACCAGACATTCAGCGCTTCTCATCATGGATCCGGCTACTGCGAGCCACTGCGTGGGTGCGACGTTTCGTGGCAAATTGCCGCCAACGTAAGGACAAGCGCGCCAGACAAGATGTCTCAGCGGACGAGCGTGCCGCGGCTGAGCGCGCTTGGATTCTGCATGCCCAGGCAGATGCCTTCGGCAACGAGGTGAAGACTCTCCGGAAAAGTGGAGCAGTCGCGAAGACCAGCCGGCTGTATCAGTTGACGCCCAGTTTGGATGAACATGGTGTCATAAGAATGGGGACTCGACTTGAAAGTACGAATGTTGAGGGAATCCCGCAGGGGTTGCGAGCGCCCGTGGTGTTGGACGGGGCTCACCCCTACACGAGACTTATGGTACGGCACTACCACGAGAAAGAGAATCACCCGGGCACAGAAAGGACTGTGTCGGACGTGCGAGAGAACTTTTACGTTCTGCGGCTGAGGCCGGTTGTCCGCCGAGTGAAATTTGAGTGCCAAAGATGCAAGAACGCGAGGAGCAAGCCGACCCCGCCGTTGATGGGGCAACTACCAGACTGCCGGCTGGCCGATGCCCCTCTCACTCCAAACCATCTGCTACTGGGGAACTCAGGAAGGAACGCTCATCTGACAGTGTATGGGGCATTGGATGAAAGCGTTTGCCTGAGGAAACAATGGCAAAAGGCCCAGCAGATGGCTGATATGTTTTGGAGAAGATGGCTGCGGGAGTACCTACCGACATTGACGCGGAGACGCAAGTGGCAGGAGGCTGCCCCAGCCATAAAGGAGGGAGAGGTGGTAGTCATCGTCGACCCCGCGTTACCTCGGAACACGTGGACCATGGGACGTGTGATCGAGGCGAGGCCTGCGGCAGATGGGCAGGTGAGGACGGTACGGCTGCGAACCTCTACGGGGGAGTACACGCGCCCCGCCACCAGGCTCATTACTCTGCCGAAGCGGTAAGAGGCCAAAGAGGCAGCTGCCAACGTGACGGTGAACCAAGTGGCAAGAAGCTGCAGAATTATCTGTCACCTGGGTGACAAAGGGCCGTCCCAGGCCTGGTATGGGAAACAAATTATTTGTCATCTTGGTGAAAGACCCAAGTGACAAAAGGCCGTCCCAGGCCTAGTATGGGGACCAAATTATTTGTCATCTTGGTGAAAGACCCAAGTGACAAAAGGCCGTCCCAGCCCTAGTATGGGGACCAAATTATTTGTCATCTTGGTGAAAGACCCAAGTGACAAAAGGCCGTCCCAGGCCTAGTATGGGGACCAAATTATTTGTCATCTTGGTGAAAGACCCAAGTGACAAAAGGCCGTCCCAGGCCTAGTATGGGGACCAATTATCCGCCATCTTGGAGGAGAACCAAGTGGCGGAGGCCAGCGCCGCGGTCACTTAGACCTGCGCCGGTTGTGAGCCGTCCCAGGCCTAGTAGGGGGAATGAATTATCTGCCATCGTGGAGGAGAACCACATGGCGGAAGCCAGGGCGCACGCGGTCACTTAGACCTGCGCCGGCTGCAAGTTGCCAGGCCAAGAGGCCAAGGTCGGGAGGGCCCGGGCCGTGCACTGTGGGGTGCGCGGAGCCCGCCGAAGGCAACGTCCTGTCCTCACCGTGAAGTACAGACAAGCTGCACGGGGGGAGAATGTTACGGACAGGACATTGCCTGCGCCTACCGTCAGGCAACCGAACTTTCGAGCTCTGTAGTCGACGTAATCACGTCATATAAATGATAGAAATTTCTCATGTGAATGAAACAGAGCAAAGGCCCCTTTCAGGGCCAACGCCGATCGCCGTGCCCCGGTTGAGGATGGGTACCGTGCCGAGGACAGCGCGCGAGTTCTCGGCCGCGGTGGTTGTCCTTATACGTGTCTCGGCGTCAGGCGGCGGCACCCGGGAGAGGGGATGAGCGAATGCGGAGCCTCAGCTCCATGAGAACGCATCCCGCTGATGACAATGGAAATGCGTTAGAGTGCATGATCTGAAATGTGTATGTTTTGCTGAAAATATTATATGAAAATATTAATGTTCAGATTTTTTAACATTTCAGAGCTCTCTAATATGATGGAAATTAATGGTTTTGATTTCAGATGGACCTGAATCATAATTCTATGTAATAAAATACCGCATTTTCATTGTTTTAATAAAAAGAGCGGGCGGGAGATGTTTTTATTTGCGCACAAGGCGCATTTTGTACCCTATTATCATCATATTTGCCAGATAAGCAACATTAAAGTTGTCTCAACACTTATAAAAGATAAGTAGTAGAGTCACACACATGCACACACTCTGTAAGACATAAAAAGTTGTCTACAGATGACACAATAAATGACTGACTGTATGGCATAACAGATTGCCAACAGATCATTGGTAAAAAAACATACATTTTTTATGGCAAGGAAAAATCTAAATACCTTTTCAAATACATTATTAATGAGTGAATCACAATCACATTAATATGGAAACATAAGCCTGACACCACCAACACAAAACCAGCCGCCGCTTATGAGCGACATACTGGGCTGGGTTTTTTCCATACAAATGCTCATATAAACACACAAACCGGAATAACTTCCGTCAGAGGTGTCCGATTTTGATAATTCTTTTTGTATAATGATCAGTGAATCAAGACCTATCTAGAGAATATACACACTCATATGTGGAAATAATTTTGAATAAATTACAAAATTAGTTTTTTGTTGAAAAGTTTAAAAATTCATAACTATAGTAAGCTGCGACTTACAACAAAGTGTGATATATCAACAGATGCGCTGCGACGCACTCTATACAATAGACACAAAAAACTAAACCTAAAAGTTAATTTGGATTTTTAAGAGATTTAATTGTTGAAATTTCATAGCCCGCCGGGCCAGAAATGAGATATATTTTAACTGTTGCTTTAATAATAATGTCTCAAGGTTGCCACGCAATATGTCAGACTGTTTATTGAGACGCAGTCAATGTAATGACATATATGTAAATCCTCCGGGGGAGGTGCGTTTAATTTAATAATTAAAAAACTGTAATATATGTATTAGAAATAAGCGGCCGAAACGCGCCATTTGTATGCAAACTGTAACTTGTTTTAATTGGCTTCGAGGCCGGGGCCTCCTGGTCCCGGCCGAGGGTATAAATATCGCATTCAAGGCGGACCGACCCTCAGTCTGGTTTAAAACGCCGTGGCAAACCCTTCACGTGTGTTTCATTTACTCACCCGACTACCTCCTACAATTTTGCTGCCTGCTGACATCGCTCGCTCTCAAGCTCGAGCCGAATTACGTCATCAAGATCTGCTGTTGCTGCCTGCTAACGCCGAGCGCTCTCGCTTCACGCCCGGTACTTGCTATCGGCGGCGATCGCCTTGCGGTGTGCTGATACGGAGCGGACATTCACGCTCGGTACCTACCGCTTCTGCGGTGTGCTGACTCTGAGCGGACGTTCACGCTCGGTACCTACCGCTTCTGCGGAGTGCTGATTGCTGGCGCGGATTTTGCCAAGCTAAGTATTTCTTCGCAGTTCAACCGTCTTTTTTAAGACGATTATTCTTGACGACCTCGTCGAGTTTAGACATTTTTGCTCGAAGCAAATTCTTTTGCTGTCGCCTCTGGTGCACATTCCCGTGTACTAATATCGCTCTTTTTCCAGCTGCTCACACGGTGCGCCCGTGCTGTGTGAGACATCCCGAAGGCTTCTGAAGCGGAATCAGCGGACCGCACCTTTGTTGCCTGTTCTGTGCGGAACATTGTTATTTACTTTTTTTTTACAACACAAAAATTATTGGAGAAATATAAATACGCTTTTGTAAATTCTAGACTTAAAACATTTAAAAATCTAATACAAATAGTACGCGAGCATGACTTGCGTTCCCACATATTTTAAACGTCGGTACTCCGTATGGTTGTCTCGTTTCCTCGCAACCTTTCTGGTCTTTCAATGACATGTAAATATACGCTCGTGCAAAGTTTATCTGCTATGACGTTTGTTCATGTCTCGATCTCGTATTGAAGTAGCGTGATCTATCGATGCATATCGCCTCTTTTGACAGCTTGAAAATTGTATGAACCGCCTTAATATTAAATGTTAAGGAAAAATATAAATAAAATCAGCTTTATGTTTTAGGTGCATAATGTATGGTAAAGTCAAACTTCAAACAGCTCTTCTATAATTTTTTTTGTAGATTTCTTGGTTTACATAGGGAATATCGATATTTTTCATAATCATAGATGATTGTGACGAGAAACGGAAAAATTGGTTTCGCTGTTTTCCGGAAAGGAAATGTTCCGAGTTCGTATCCCGGTGGTGATAAAATATTTTTTCGATAGATAAAAGTCATCTAATTAATTTTATTTTTAAATAAAGTATTGATTTGCAAAGTCTTTATTTTAAACCTACAAATTCGTTAACCGCGTTGTAGACTATAATTATTAAGAGTAAGTCCTATTCTCAACAAAATAACACGTGTGCCTTTTTTTTGTTACATGGATATATAAAAGATATTTCGATGACTCTTTACTTTATTAAATTAATATAAACCATATTAGTTAATCTATCGTTAACCAGTTTCCGAGCCAATGTATCTTCGTTAAGACGGACGCCTTCACTTTCATAATTCTGTCGAACTACGAAAAACGTCAAAAATATTTTGACGGCTTGCACGGCCGATAAAGCGAAACCGACATTAAATTAGTCAAATTTATTTATACAAGTTTGTTTGTTTTTTAATTAATAATTATATCCAACCACAAAACTAACGCGATTATTAATTAATATATTTTGTATGAAGAATTTTTATTTAAATTTTGCCTGTTGTTTTCTTATTTGTTCTTTCTAAATGCAATTTTTGCACACATATTATCATTTTTATAAAAATATGACTTAATCCAATATATTACAAACATTGATTAATCTGCGGCAATTTTCGCCATTCTCAACTGTTAACACAAGTTAAATCCTGGGGAAAATAAACATTTTTTTAAGAAAGACTATTAAACGAATTAAAAATGTTTAATATAATCGTCAATATCCACGCGCCGCCCGTGTCTTAGAAATCACGGATTCGAGACATTAGCGCTGCGGAAACTCGCGGAACTACAACTCCCCTCACCAAATTTATGAAAAATCCGCGGGAATTGGAGATTCAAAATTCAGACAATGATAGTAATAATGATAATGATAGTAATAATACATTTCAGAAATTCTTGGATATTTTTACAAATCACATTAATAATAACTCTGAAAAAATTGTTATCAGATACTAACATAAATACAAAAAATTAAAACCGCGGATTTCAAACGGAGTGCTCCAGTTCATGCACTAGTGATGTAACGAATGTCATTTTTTGAGCATTCGCGAAGGCGAATATCTGCTACCGGCATTCGCGAATGCGAATGCAAATATTGAGTTTTTTTTAATTTGGCGCCAATTATGTATAGCTTAGCGGCTCAGTTTCACGCGAGGTGCGTCCGTTTGCATCTTGTTCCGAAAATTTCCGAGTTGATCTAATAGAAGCATAAATAATAATTTTATTTTTGTTTCTTTAAAGTGTTTTCTTAAAAAACATTAATTATTTATAGTTTGTAATTGAAGAACATAGTTTATGTTTGATTTTTGTTTTTAGTTTCGTTCAAGAAGATGATTACTAGGGTGTGTACGGCGAAAAAAAAGTTTTTTATAATTAAACTTAATAGTTATCAAAAGTTGCATTGCATTTATAACTACACAAAAAGTTGCAATTCAAGTATACTTTTGGCTCGTTCTAGAGATCCAAATATTCTGAAAATGTTGGTTTTTAGTGATTTTATTTAAAGTTTAAAAAAATTATTACAAACAACACTGTTTTATTCCAAGTGGAATAAAACAGTTGTTTATAATCATTTTTTAAATATTAAAAATGAATTTCCACAATGTTACAAACAAAAAACTTGAACATTTATTTAAAGTCTTTTTAGAATTAAACTTTGGCATAATATTCCTGGAATTCTGCTTGGCTGCAATAAAACTTCTCTAGCTGTTTGCACTGCGACAGAACCTGCAGCTACAGTCGTCAATTTCTTCTATCTGTGTGTGTCAGAGAAACCTGGGAAAATCGAATATTCGGACATTTCGTTCAACAAAAACCGTCTTCAGCTCTTCACTTTATAAGTAGCTCAAAAGCGGTAGTTCAGTCAGTATAAGTTCTCATCCTGCCAGGAAATCATGTCGTAATAATCATCGCCTTCAAAATTGATTTATGGTATCACAAAAGATCTCTACAATGATTTTTGCAAGGCTCGAGCTTTGAAAACACTTGTATACCCTTTTCTATTACAATTTTGTTGTCATCTGTCAACATTTGATGCCTCCCTGATATCACTCAGCGTAGCCGAAGCAATAGCAGCTTCTGCTCTGTGCGATAACGATCTCATACTTCAGCAAACTTTTCGAATTTTTTTGTATTCAATTTTCTCTTCCTTTAAGATTCTAGGG
>JADDOH010023363.1:0-116991 GCA_016648135.1 Agrypnia vestita
CTGGCGGCGGACGTAAAAGAGATGTTCCTTCGGATTAAAATCAAGAAGGAAGATCAAGCGGCGCAGCTATATCTGTGGAGATCACCAGGCGAGCCAAGCCCGAGGACCTACCAGATGTCGTCAATGGTCTTCGGGGCGACATGCTCGCCAAGCAGCGCCCAGTACGTAAGGAACCGCATAGCGGACGCCAGCGCCAAGGAGTTTCCGGCCGCGGCCCAGGCGGTGCGGGACACCTTCTACATGGATGACTACCTAGATGCGGTAGACACCGTCCAAGAGGCGGTCACAATGATGCGACAGGTGTCGCAGATACTGCAACGAGGCAGCATGACACTTACCAATTGGGCATCGAACAGTCCAGAGGTTCTAAGCCGCATTGAGCCCGCTCTGCGAGCAGTGGAACCGACACGGATCATCGGCGAAGAAACGACGACGGAGAGAGTGCTCGGGATTATGTGGGAACCGGCATCGGACGAATTTATATTTAAATTCGTCAATCTACCTGAGATAGCAGAAGCCGACCACCCGACCAAAAGGGAGTTGCTGAGCACAGTGATGCGCATATTTGATCCGGTAGGGTTCCTCGCCTGCCTGATAATACGCTCCAAGATCCTGCTGCAAGAAGTGTGGCGATCAAAGGTCGGATGGGATGAGAAGATTATCTCCGAGCACGCCGAGAAGTGGCGGGAATGGTACGCACTGGTGAAGAACAGCCAGTGCAGGATACAACGCCAGAGCGTGTCGCAGCGAACTAGCAAGCTGGAATTGCATATGTTCTGCGACGCGTCGGAGAAGGCCTGCTGCGCAGTGGCTTACTTCGTCGAAAAGAAGAGAGAAGGCATAGGGGTTGCCTTCATCTCGGCGAAATGTAAAGTGGCACCATTGAAGCCGCTTTCCATACCACGAATGGAATTGCAGGCGGCCCTAATAGCCGCACGGCTGGCAGCCACTATTAGAAAGGAGCACCGCTGTACCATCTCCAGGACAATTTATTGGACGGATTCCACCACGGTGCTATGTTGGCTGAGGACTGACCCCCGGTCTTACTCAGTGTTCGTCGCCAACAGACTTGGCGAGATCGACGAACTCACTGACGCCGCTTCCTGGAGATGGGTGCCCACTCGACTCAATCCCGCTGATATTGGGACGCGGGACGGCGAGCCGCCGAACCTGGCCGCGAACGGAGTATGGTTCAGTGGGCCAGGTTTCCTCAAGACAGGAGAGTCGACGTGGCCACAAGAGAGTCATAGACTACGGCCAGAAGAGGCCCTGATGGAAAAGAGGGCGGACACGGTGCTCTTGATCCGACGTCCTACGACGGGGGGAGCGCTACCAGACATTCGGCGCTTCTCATCATGGATCCGGCTACTGCGAGCCACTGCGTGGGTGCGACGTTTCGTGGCAAATTGCCGCCAACGTAAGGACAAGCGCGCCAGACAAGATGTCTCAGCGGACGAGCGTGCCGCGGCTGAGCGCGCTTGGATTCTGCATGCCCAGGCAGATGCCTTCGGCAACGAGGTGAAGACTCTCCGGAAAAGTGGAGCAGTCGCGAAGACCAGCCGGCTGTATCAGTTGACGCCCAGTTTGGATGAACATGGTGTCATAAGAATGGGGACTCGGCTTGAAAGTACGAATGTTGAGGGAATTCCGCAGGGGTTGCGAGCGCCCGTGGTGTTGGACGGGGCTCACCCCTACACGAGACTTATGGTACGGCACTACCACGAGAAAGAGAATCACCCGGGCACAGAAAGGACTGTGTCGGACGTGCGAGAGAACTTTTACGTTCTGCGGCTGAGGCCGGTTGTCCGCCGAGTGAAATTTGAGTGCCAAAGATGCAAGAACGCGAGGAGCAAGCCGACCCCGCCGTTGATGGGGCAACTACCAGACTGCCGGCTGGCCGATGCCCCTCTCACTCCAAACCATCTGCTACTGGGGAACTCAGGAAGGAACGCTCATCTGACAGTGTATGGGGCATTGGATGAAAGCGTTTGCCTGAGGAAACAATGGCAAAAGGCCCAGCAGATGGCTGATATGTTTTGGAGAAGATGGCTGCGGGAGTACCTACCGACATTGACGCGGAGACGCAAGTGGCAGGAGGCTGCCCCAGCCATAAAGGAGGGAGAGGTGGTAGTCATCGTCGACCCCGCGTTACCTCGGAACACGTGGCCCATGGGACGTGTGATCGAGGCGAGGCCTGCGGCAGATGGGCAGGTGAGGACGGTACGGCTGCGAACCTCTACGGGGGAGTACACGCGCCCCGCCACCAGGCTCATTACTCTGCCGAAGCGGTAAGAGGCCAAAGAGGCAGCTGCCAACGTGACGGTGAACCAAGTGGCAAGAAGCTGCAGAATTATCTGTCACCTGGGTGACAAAGGGCCGTCCCAGGCCTGGTATGGGAAACAAATTATTTGTCATCTTGGTGAAAGTTCCAAGTGACAAAAGGCCGTCCCAGGCCTAGTATGGGAAACAAATTATTTGTCATCTTGGTGAAAGACCCAAGTGACAAAAGGCCGTCCCAGGCCTAGTATGGGGACCAAATTATTTGTCATCTTGGTGAAAGACCCAAGTGACAAAAGGCCGTCCCAGGCCTAGTATGGGGACCAAATTATTTGTCATCTTGGTGAAAGACCCAAGTGACAAAAGGCCGTCCCAGGCCTAGTATGGGGACCAATTATCCGCCATCTTGGAGGAGAACCAAGTGGCGGAGGCCAGCGCCGCGGTCACTTAGACCCGCGCCGGTTGTGAGCCGTCCCAGGCCTAGTATGGGGAATGAATTATCTGCCATCGTGGAGGAGAACCACATGGCGGAAGCCAGGGCGCACGCGGTCACTTAGACCTGCGCCGGCTGCAAGTTGCCAGGCCAAGAGGCCAAGGTCGGGAGGGCCCGGGCCGTGCACTGTGGGGTGCGCGGAGCCCGCCGAAGGCAACGTCCTGTCCTCACCGTGAAGTACAGACAAGCTGCACGGGGGGAGAATGTTACGGACAGGACATTGCCTGCGCCTACCGTCAGGCAACCGAACTTTCGAGCTCTGTAGTCGACGTAATCACGTCATATGAATGATAGAAATTTCTCATGTGAATGAAACAGAGCAAAGGCCCCTTTCAGGGCCAACGCCGATCGCCGTGCCCCGGTTGAGGATGGGTACCGTGCCGAGGACAGCGCGCGAGTTCTCGGCCGCGGTGGTTGTCCTTATACGTGTCTCGGCGTCAGGCGGCGGCACCCGGGAGAGGGGATGAGCGAATGCGGAGCCTCAGCTCCATGAGAACGCATCCCGCTGATGACAATGGAAATGCGTTAGAGTGCATGATCTGAAATGTGTATGTTTTTGCTGAAAATATTATATGAAAATATTAATGTTCAGATTTTTTAACATTTCAGAGCTCTCTAATATGATGGAAATTAATGGTTTTTTGATTTCAGATGGACCTGAATCATAATTCTATGTAATAAAATACCGCATTTTCATTGTTTTAATAAAAAGAGCGGGCGGGAGATGTTTTTATTTGCGCACAAGGCGCATTTTGTACCCTATTATCATCATATTTGCCAGATAAGCAACATTAAAGTTGTCTCAACACTTATAAAAGATAAGTAGTAGAGTCACACACATGCACACACTCTGTAAGACATAAAAAGTTGTCTACAGATGACACAATAAATGATTGACTGTATGGCATAACAGATTGCCAACAGATCATTGGTAAAAAACATACATTTTTTATGGCAAGGAAAAATCTAAATACTTTTTCAAATACATTATTAATGAGTGAATCACAATCACATTAATATGGAAACATAAGTCTGACACCACCAACACAAAACCAGCCGCCGCTTATGAGCGACATACTGGGCTGGGTTTTTTCCATACAAATTTTCATATAAACACACAAACCGGAATAACTTCCGTCAGAGGTGTCCGATTTTGATAATTCTTTTTGTATAATGATCAGTGGATCAAGACCTATCTAGAGAATATACACACTCATATGTGGAAATAATTTTGAATAAATTACAAAATTAGTTTTTTGTTGAAAAGTTTAAAAATTCATAACTATAGTAAGCTGCGACTTACAACAAAGTGTGATATATCAACAGATGCGCTGCGACGCACTCTATATAATAGACACAAAAAACTAAACCTAAAAGTTAATTTGGATTTTTAAGAGATTTAATTGTTGAAATTTCATAGCCCGCCGGGCCAGAAAATGAGATATATTTTAACTGTTGCTTTAATAATAATGTCTCAAGGTTGCCACGCAATATGTCAGACTGTTTATTGAGACGCAGTCAATGTAATGACATATATGTAAATCCTCCGGGGGAGGTGCGTTTAATTTAATAATTAAAAAACTGTAATATATGTAGTAGAAATAAGCGGCCGAAACGCGCCATTTGTATGCAAACTGTAACTTGTTTTAATTGGCTTCGAGGCCGGGGCCTCCTGGTCCCGGCCGAGGGTATAAATATCGCATTCAAGGCGGACCGACCCTCAGTCTGGTTTAAAACGCCGTGGCAAACCCTTCACGTGTGTTTCATTTACTCACCCGACTACCTCCTACGATTTTGCTGCCTGCTGACATCGCTCGCTCTCAAGCTCGAGCCGAACTACGTCATCAAGATCTGCTGTTGCTGCCTGCTAACGCCGAGCGCTCTCGCTTCACGCCCGGTACTTGCTATCGGCGGCGATCGCCTTGCGGTGTGCTGACACGGAGCGGACATTCACGCTCGGTACCTACTGCTTCTGCGGTGTGCTGACTCTGAGCGGACGTTCACGCTCGGTACCTACCGCTTCTGCGGAGTGCTGATTGCTGGCGCGGATTTTGCCAAGCTAAGTATTTCTTCGCAGTTCAACCGTCTTTTTTAAGACGATTATTCTTGACGACCTCGTCGAGTTTAGACATTTTGCTCGAAGCAAATTCTTTTGCTGTCGCCTCTGGTGCACATTCCCGTGTACTAATATCGCTCTTTTTCCAGCTGCTCACACGGTGCGCCCGTGCTGTGTGAGACATCCCGAAGGCTTCTGAAGCGGAATCAGCGGACCGCACCTTTGTTGCCTGTTCTGTGCGGAACATTGTTATTTACTTTTTTTTTACAACACAAAAATTATTGGAGAAATATAAATACGCTTTTGTAAATTCTAGACTTAAAACATTTAAAAATCTAATACAAATAGTACGCGAGCATGACTTGCGTTCCCACATATTTTAAACGTCGGTACTCCGTATGGTTGTCTCGTTTCCTCGCAACCTTTCTGGTCTTTCAATGACATGTAAATATACGCTCGTGCAAAGTTTATCTGCTATGACGTTTGTTCATGTCTCGATCTCGTATTGAAGTAGCGTGATCTATCGATGCATATCGCCTCTTTTGACAGCTTGAAAATTGTATGAACCGCCTTAATATTAAATGTTAAGGAAAAATATAAATAAAATCAGCTTTATGTTTTAGGTGCATAATGTATGGTAAAGTCAAACTTCAAACAGCTCTTCTATAATTTTTTTTGTAGATTTCTTGGTTTACATAGGGAATATCGATATTTTTCATAATCATAGATGATTGTGACGAGAAACGGAAAAATTGGTTTCGCTGTTTTCCGGAAAGGAAATGTTCCGAGTTCTTATCCCGGTGGTGATAAAATATTTTTTCGATAGATAAAAGTCATCTAATTAATTTTATTTTTAAATAAAGTATTGATTTGCAAAGTCTTTATTTTAAACCTACAAATTCGTTAACCGCGTTGTAGACTATAATTATTAAGAGTAAGTCCTATTCTCAACAAAATAACACGTGTGCCTTTTTTTTGTTACATGGATATATAAAAGATATTTCGATGACTCTTTACTTTATTAAATTAATATAAACCATATTAGTTAATTTATCGTTAACCAGTTTCCGAGCCAATGTATCTTCGTTAAGACGAACGCCTTCACTTTCATAATTCTGTCGAACTACGAAAAACGTCAAAAATATTTTGACGGCTTGCACGGCCGATAAAGCGAAACCGACATTAAATTAGTCAAATTTATTTATACAAGTTTGTTTGTTTTTTAATTAATAATTATATCCAACCACAAAACTAACGCGATTATTAATTAATATATTTTGTATGAAGAATTTTTATTTAAACTTTGCCTGTTGTTTTCTTATTTGTTCTTTCTAAATGCAATTTTTGCACACATATTATCATTTTTATAAAAATATGACTTAATCCAATATATTACAAACATTGATTAATCTGCGGCAATTTTCGCCATTCTCAACTGTTAACACAAGTTAAATCCTGGGGAAAATAAACATTTTTTTAAGAAAGACTATTAAACGAATTAAAAATGTTTAATATAATCGTCAATATCCACGCGCCGCCCGTGTCTTAGAAATCACGGATTCGAGACATTAGCGCTGCGGAAACTCGCGGAACTACAACTCCCCTCACCAAATTTATGAAAAATCCGCGGGAATTGGAGATTCAAAATTCAGACAATGATAGTAATAATGATAATGATAGTAATAATACATTTCAGAAATTCTTGGATATTTTTACAAATCACATTAATAATAACTCTGAAAAAATTGTTATCAGATACTAACATAAATACAAAAAATTAAAACCGCGGATTTCAAACGGAGTGCTCCAGTTCATGCACTAGTGATGTAACGAATGTCATTTTTTGAGCATTCGCGAAGGCGAATATCTGCTACCGGCATTCGCGAATGCGAATGCAAATATTGAGTTTTTTTTAATTTGGCGCCAATTATGTATAGCTTAGCGGCTCAGTTTCACGCGAGGTGCGTCCGTTTGCATCTTGTTCCGAAAATTTCCGAGTTGATCTAATAGAAGCATAAATAATAATTTTATTTTTGTTTCTTTAAAGTGTTTTCTTAAAAAACATTAATTATTTATAGTTTGTAATTGAAGAACATAGTTTATGTTTGATTTTTGTTTTTAGTTTCGTTCAAGAAGATGATTACTAGGGTGTGTACGGCGAAAAAAAAGTTTTTTATAATTAAACTTAATAGTTATCAAAAGTTGCATTGCATTTATAACTACACAAAAAGTTGCAATTCAAGTATACTTTTGGCTCGTTCTAGAGATCCAAATATTCTGAAAATGTTGGTTTTTAGTGATTTTATTTAAAGTTTAAAAAAATTATTACAAACAACACTGTTTTATTCCAAGTGGAATAAAACAGTTGTTTATAATCATTTTTTAAATATTAAAAATGAATTTCCACAATGTTACAAACAAAAAACTTGAACATTTATTTAAAGTCTTTTTAGAATTAAACTTTGGCATAATATTCCTGGAATTCTGCTTGGCTGCAATAAAACTTCTCTAGCTGTTTGCACTGCGACAGAACCTGCAGCTACAGTCGTCAATTTCTTCTATCTGTGTGTGTCAGAGAAACCTGGGAAAATCGAATATTCGGACATTTCGTTCAACAAAAACCGTCTTCAGCTCTTCACTTTATAAGTAGCTCAAAAGCGGTAGTTCAGTCAGTATAAGTTCTCATCCTGCCAGGAAATCATGTCGTAATAATCATCGCCTTCAAAATTGATTTATGGTATCACAAAAGATCTCTACAATGATTTTTGCAAGGCTCGAGCTTTGAAAACACTTGTATACCCTTTTCTATTACAATTTTGTTGTCATCTGTCAACATTTGATGCCTCCCTGATATCACTCAGCGTAGCCGAAGCAATAGCAGCTTCTGCTCTGTGCGATAACGATCTCATACTTCAGCAAACTTTTCGAATTTTTTTGTATTCAATTTTCTCTTCCTTTAAGATTCTAGGGGCTGAGGGTCAACGCAGTCTTGATAAATATTATCATCAAAGATCTTTTAGGTCTCATCGACTGGAGTATGTCCCATGAAACTGGAGGTACACGGTTTCGGTGAGGTGTCCTTCCGGTGTTTTTGAGACCATTCGTCTTTTTCTGAAGCTTTCTGGTTGTTTTTTTGACTATGTTTCCAATGCATACGCATCTGAAGGTTCTTTGGTCTTCATGAAATGGGTGTTCTTTAATCGGAACAGTTTTATTTTTTCCACATTTACAAGAAAAATAATCTTTGCATTTGCACGCACCAATGTCAATAAGAATTGTTGATTTAGTTATAAAGTTTTCTATTTTATCTAAATACGATTGACTTATTGGTTCTTTGTTGAATTTTTTCGATAGTAGCCTATACTGTTTGCAATATGATAATAGAAACTGACTCACTCTTGCATCGTTAACGACCGGAATGCTTGTTTTTTCCAAACTTCAAAAACGGTTCGAGCCACTTGAGAAGTGATGCTTTTGCTTGTGGTTCTAAACTACTCGACTATTTCATTTCATGGCGCCCACTCATAATATCTTAAAACATGAGTTGGTAATACAGTACTTTTGAATTTTTCGGGATATTTCTCAAAAATACGTAATTTTGTACGGACCTCTGGTTTCTTTTGAACTTGACGGATTCGATGCCATTGTGATTCGTTTCCTGAATTAATGAAACACTTGAATTTATGACGCATAATTTGTAGAAACTTTACGAGACTGAAAACAAGTAAGCAAACAAACACAACCGTTCGGTATAGAATTTTGTTTATCACTGACGGTCAATCTAACGAGGCGCGCATAATGGAGCGCGACCCAAAACAAGCCGAAAATGCCCGAATGAGGGTAGGTATTTAAAGCTAACAGATTATCAAAATGAATTTAAATATGGCCAAATATAATCCTTATGCTGGCTATATTATTATTAGAAAAAAAGCATTTAATTACTAATACAATATGTAAATACAAAAAATATATCGTTCTGATTAGAACGTTATTTTGCAACTTTTTCTATATTTCAAGGCCTTTGAACTAGCCATAAGTACCAGTATTAAGGAAAACTGTAAATAGAGCATTTTATAACATATAAAAATGCAACATTTGAGAACTATTAAATTTGAAAAATTGAAAGTTGAAAAAAGTGACACACCCTAATGTTTACCTAACATTAAAAACTTATGTAAATACTGAAAAAAGTTTCAGAGAAGAATTTGTTTTTGTTTGTTTAGATTGCATAATTCTAGTTTTTGTTTTCAAAGTTCTAATGAGAAGTTAATTGTTATTTAGTGATCTGGAATCTTAAGCTTAATACCCAATGTAGAAGTAGATGGTAAATAAATAATACAAAATGATAAAATAAAGTGAAGACTGATAATGTAATTACGAGATAAAGCTACTTTTTCTAATAATAAAAAAATAAGAAATGAATGGATTTTTTATTAACCTAATATTATGTTTTTTCTGATGTTCATATTCGCAAAACATTCGCTCGAACTTTGCGAATGTGAATATTCGTTACATCACTAGCATACACAAAAAATAAACTACATAAGGCTTTAAAATTTTTGACAACCCTATCAATACCAAAATTATACAAAATATAGAAACATGTGTATAACAAAATAATAAAATACACCAAGGAAACTTACTACAAAAAAACGAGGCTAAAACTGATATTAAAAAAACATGGTCACTCATCAGAGAGGCCTCGAATACCAACGTATGTCGTACTACTCTCAGGGAATTAAGAATTAATGATAGAAATATTAATTTGCAAGAAGAACCACAAGAAGTCGTAAATGAAATTAATAATTATTTTGCTAACGTGGGATCAAAATTGGCAGCCCAAATAATAAATAATAATAATGATAATGTCGACCATGATTATCCCTCTCCTGTTTCCGCTCCCGGTCTATGTCTGGCTACAACCAATGAAACGGAATTGATTCGGATCATTAATGACTTGCCTAACAAATCATCTGTTGGTGTTGACGATATCTGCAAGGAAACAATTAAGACTAGGAAATTTCTCATTATTACCCCACTTGTTGACATATTCAATCTCAGCATGACGTAAGGTATTTTCCCAAAAGCATTAAAATGTGCTCTCATCAAACCAATTTTTAAAAAAGGAGACAAGCTTGAGATATCAAACTACAGACCAATCTCGCTACTTACTATTTTTTCTAAAATATTGGAAAGAATTGTTAAGAAAAGATACTTATTTAAATGAACGACAAATTTTATCAAAAAATCAATACGGTTTCAGAGAGCATATGTGTACTGGAGATGCCATAACAGCAATGACTGAATATGTCACAAAACACACCGACAATGGAGATAAGTGCATCGCAATATTTCTTGATCTTGCTAAGGCATTCGATAGAGTTCCACATGATAGATTGCTTGTTAAATTATCGCGCATAGGATGTGACGGTGTGACCCATGATTGGTTTAAAAGCTATCTTACAGAGAGATCTCAAGTTGTTTCACTGGAAGGAAATTATAGTACACCAAAACATATAACACACGGTGTGCCCCAGGGAAGTGTCCTTTGGACCAATCCTTTTTCTCCTATATGTTAACGATTTGTGTGATTTGCCAACTGAGGATCAAGTTATTTCATTTGCAGATGATACTGTATTACTTTTTAAAGGCAGAACATGGGAAACTGCTCACAGAATAGCAGAAAATGGTATAGTGACCATTAAAAAGTAGCTTGACCGAAATTTACTTTCACTGAATATTGAAAAAACTAAGTACCTAACATTCCGTCCAACAGAAGCTGATCAACCTAAAGTTATCATAAATTATCAAGTACAGTTACATAGCTGTAGTTTACCAAATGGATGCAACTGTGTATGTCTTGAAAAAGCATGTGATATAAAATATCTAGGAATTATAATTGACAACAAACTCAGTTGGCAGGGACACATACAAGATCTGTCTAACAAAGTTAGGAAAATGGGATACATATATAGAAGTCTGAGAAATGTGGTGGACATTGCATCCCTCAAGACTATATATTTTTCCATCACTCAATCCCTATTATCCTATGGCATAATTGGATGGGGAGGGTGTGTCAGATCAGTCATGGATTCGCTGACAAAATCACAAAAATGCATCATGCGTATAATCACCAAGAAATCGAGAATGTTTCCTTCAGATGATTTGTTTGGAATATTTAACGTTCTTGACCCGAGACAATTATACCTTAAAACCATATTTGTAAAATTCCACAAGGACGAGGTAAATTTTAATCGTACACAACAAACACGCGTTACAAGGCTGGCAAATACAATTAATTTCGAGATACCTAAAAGGAAATTATTTATTTATATTTATATATTGTTCTTTCTTTTTAAGTCAAACATTAAAATTTTTCAAACTTCAAGGTAATTTTTTTTATTTATCAAAGTAGGGTTCCGCCAAGAAAAGTATGATTAATTAGGGTTCCGTGGCAAAAAAAATTGGGAACCTCTGTTCTAGAAGGCCTGCCTCGTTTCCTTTTCTTGTCTCTTGTGAACCAATATATTAATAAATGCAGAAGTAAATTCAATTTGTGGTTTTTTGTCACATTCTTATATGCGTACTTCTGTTAATTTTGTTTTATTTTTGTTTTCCTGATGAAGAAGCCATTGGCTTTGAAACATGTTGATTTTTTTCAATAAATAAGTGGTTTAAACAAAGTTAATTTATATTAATTATAATTATGTTACCACAAAATAAATTTGCTACATTTGAAGAAGTTATTAAAGCGAGTACGGCTAAAAAAGCAAAATTCTACAATATATTATTATTTTTGACCATATCTCTCTTCTTAATATTATTTAGTTAATAGAAAACATATTTGTACATTTCATAAATAATTTTGAAATATTAATAAAAAAATCTTTTATTGTCCCTGCATCTGCAACCTGGTTATGTAAGCCCTGATTAATCGGGTATTGTATTATTTTTGCCTCAATATTTTTATACTAATAATGAATAAATTTCCCTTCAATAGTGCGTAAATGCTACACATCTAAAAATAATTGAGCATAACAGAGTGAAATGGTGAAAAATAATAAAATAAAACAAATTACAAAATGTGTTTTATTTTAAATGACATACAATGATAACGTACAATTTAACGAAATATACAAACGTAGACTTTGGACAAGTGTGTTTCCAATAAAACCACAGATACCACAAATATTATCATTCCTGATTAGCCAATAGATGTATTTAAGGTAATTCAACTTAAGATCTAAGAATTTATTAAGAAAATCTATGCATACATCACAAAATAAAAATTCATTTATGCATGGTTTCAATTAAAATAAATCCTTTTAAATTGTAAAGTATGGAGCGGATGCAGAATTTTATGTATGAGGGAATATAATACAGCAACAATTTTTTCTTCCTAAAAGAACATTGGTCTACTTCAAAGGAAGATAAGGGAACAAAATTATTGCAGGGAGATATTTTCACTCTTTCAGCCTTCCAACTGATGTTTTAGCCATTTTCACATAACCAACATTATATTCAATAGACTGTCAGTGTGATTATTCCCCAGGAGAAAATGAAATAACCTTTCTTGTTGAAATGGAAATAACCTTCCTGGAATAATCACACTGAGAGTCTATTGACAAGCAAATTGGGACATAAAATCTAAAATATTATTAATTAAAAAGAAAACATTTTGTATAAAACCACTTTTTATTGAATAATCAACATGTTTCAGGGCCAATGGTCCCTTCATCTGGAAAGAAGACGAAAGGAGCATTGGCCGCGATACATGTGGATTATTCAATACATAATGGTTTTACGCTAAGTGTTTTATTTTTAATGATACAAATAAAGTTATTTTGCTGTTATAAATAAAGTATTTTTATTTAATTTTTTGAATCCATTGGTCTCTTATTCTATCGATGCGCTAATCGAAGATCCTAAATTGACATAAAATTACCTTAACTCGCAAGAGCGTTGTAAGATTGGTGAGCAAGGTGTGCAAATTGTAAAAATATACTTAAACTTTGCTCCAAAAACTATTAAAAAAATCCCAATGAACAAAATTAAGCAAAACAAGTTTGATTAGTCAAAACACAAGTGAAAAATGACTGAAAACTCACAAAACATAAAGAAGAGCAGTGGGAAAATTTACAAATTGTAAAAATCTTAAAATAACATTGAGAACTGGTAAAACAGTACAGACCTATTTATTTTGAACTCAGATCCAAGAAACACGAAACCAAAGCAACAAGTATGCAAAATGGATTGGAAATGAAGAAGTAAATTCAATTTGTGGTTTTTTGTCACATTCTTATATGCGTACTTCTGCTAATTTTGTTTTATTTTTATTCTCTATTTGTCTATTTGGTACGATGTACATATATAACAAGTTACATGTTTCAAACTCTCCATCGCATGTTGAAGTTTTCGAATTATGTGAACATGTATTGGTTTGTGTTATCAACATTATTATAAACTAGCAAATAGCTCAATGCCAGGACCTGCGAGCAGAACAGAACCTTGTGCAAAATCCAATGAAAAGCTGATAATAAAATAAATCAGTCTGTTGGACCAGCTTTGTTGATCAGTACACCGATACATTATATGTATTTGATAATCAATAAAACATATTTTTCGATGTTGAAAATGTAGCTTATTATACAAAGGAAAATGTATTATAACTTAATTAACCAGTTTATCGGAAAACAAATTCTACATATTCTCAAAATAAAATACAAATATGAAGTGAATGCTACTTTACATATTTTGATGAAAGATAAATAATGTACAATTCGGGCACTCTTTCATTGTCAAAGACCAATTGGCGACAGTGTCATGACTTCAATACGCTGCAACAGCAAAATTAGATGTTATTAGGGACCACTGTAAAAATATATCCATCTCTGAAATGTTTTAATTCCATGAATGAACGAAACGCAGACAATTTATAGAATTGAAACTTTTCAGAGCCAGTATGTATATTTCAATGACAAGTCATCTCCCCTAAAGATGAGTAGTGCGATCTGCTTGAAACGTCAGAAGTACAGCGGTCTTTCTCAGCACCGGCTTATACAAGATACCCAAGATAATTTACCTTCTATGCATATATAATCATATTAATGTAAGAGTATTATAGTATATTTTTCATTTCACTTCATGTAACTTTACCAACAAATACAATTTTATTTGAAGTAAAATAAAAATGCTGTTTAGCCAATGCATAGTATGAAATTTGACTTGAGTTTCCGGCCGCCTACAACAGTACAAAAATAATATGTCTGATTATAACAAGATGATTCAGAAGATTGTTTCCATTGCATATTAGTTTGTTTTTGATGGGAATTACGTTTAATATTAAAAAAAAATTATGTACACAAGTTAAAGATTTACAATTCAACAACCGAATCTTCCATTATCATTAATATATCCTTAGGTTGTTGGAATGTGGCATAGTTAAGTGTACAGTTTTCCACCATCAAATTACTAACACCAGCATCAACGTGTACTTAGATGTATAAGAAATCTTCGGCCTGGGAGTGTATTACCATTCTCCATTGTATTGGAAACACATTTATAAAATAATAACAAAGTGATATTAACGTCATAATTATCATTCTTTGTAAAACAGAGTGAAAAAAATCTGGGTCACTACCCATCCGCCTACCACTTAATTTTAGAATTAGTGCTTCTTTTATTATTTTAAAAGCAGCCATAAAATTTCTAACACTTACCATTTGCTTCTTACATGAAATTTTTTAACTACTTTTAATCGGTCGTATACCGCCCATACGTAACGCGGAATGTACACTGTCTGCTGCCCAATTTCTCACACGATTTCTGTTTTTTAGTCACTTTTTTGTAATGGTTTATATTCTTGTAAAAATCAACAATAATCGCTAAGAAGTTGCGGTTTCTGGTTTCTCATTTCTCAGACTTCAATAATTACTTACTAAATAATTATGAAAATAAGTAACGAAATTTACTGTCAGAAATGTACTCGCATGTTTATCTAATAAAACCATGGAACCCTAAAGATATTGTATTTCAATATTTTCGTTCTAAACGTATCAAAGAATTAAAAAAAATAATAATTTTACACTTTTTTATTAAGAAAACACAATTTTTAACAGATAAATAACACAATTACTGCCCGGTTCGAAGACAACATTTGGAATGATTTTTTATCCGGTTTACGCAGCCAATGAGGTTACTTGACGAATAGAACCCATTCATTCAATAACTTGAGAAACAACCAATAATAAGCTTTAAAAACCCATAAACGGAGGTAAAATAGGTCAAATTCGCATGTCTAGAGAGTGCATATCTCAGCTCCGGCATACAGAGGATACAAAAATACTCACATAGATCTACGCTCCGGTATACGACCAGTTAAAGTACCAATCAGTACAAAAAAAAAGAGTGTTTTTTAATAAAGAAAATTCTATATTATTTTATTTTTCAATAAGACATCACAATTAAATCTCAAATGCCATCGAGTGGCGACTGGTAGGCCAATGGGGTTTAACACTCAGATAAATTAAATACATGACACCTAACGCTTGTACTTTTTGATTAATTGTGAACAACATCAGCCAAAGCATTACTTTAATGTATTTATTTCAGTCACATCACTTTGTCTGATTCACTTATACAATACTTCAATTTATTATTACCACAGGTATGAAATTATCTTGAAAACTTTAAACGTAGAATTGCTGCGTTCTCATGTTTATTTCCTGAAACAAAATAATATTTTATTAAAATTCTATTCTTTAACATCACAACCAGTTATAAATTATAACATTAGAATGCGACCACTATAAATTGGCGTGCGAGGGAGGGCGTCCCTGTCGCGTAACAGAAGTTGCCAGGGTGTAAATTTATTACACAATACAGAATGTCCGGTGACCGGTGTCGTAGCCTTTAACAGAAATTTTGTCGGGCAGCACTAAAGAAACCAAGCCGTAATGGCGGCCGTTCTATCTGTCAAACTGTCAGACAGTAATATCTGTCCATTATTTGCTTTTCAGCTTCGCAAAACTTTAATACTACATTGACAATTATTCTTGCACCATCCCGGACTGTTTAGGACATAATAATTCAGTGTATATTGGTAATCAAGATATCACAGCTCCCGAGCAAATACAAAATTGTACTGAATGACAGGGCGAGGGGTTACCGCCGGGTGCAGGCGGGGCGGGTTTTAGTTCCAAAGTCGCTGCACGCCAAGTTATTGTGGTCAAGCAATAAGCATTGTTTCTTCCAGAGGCGTGTAGTGAGAACAAGAAGCATGACTTTTTCTTAAGTGTATATTTTGAAAAGAAACCCAAAATAAGAGATATATCTCGTAATATTCCTATCACGATAATTAACATACAGTGAAACTCTCTTAATAAATTCACTTTTAATAACTTTCCCTGCTAAATAAGTTTAAATTCTGCAGTCCCAAAAAAGTCTCATCCCATATTTTTTTAGGCTTAAGACGTTTCCCGCTTATTTTCGTTTCTCGCCTAAGTAGTGAAGATATTTATATACCAAACTCAATTTATCAATACAAAAAAATCTTCAAAATACGTTTTTCAGAAGACGAAATTTTATTCAACATTCCTAAATATGAAAATTGGGTGCAAAAAGAATGAAGTGGCGGTGTCACAAATGTTCTAGCCGCTGAAAAAATGTGTTTATTGAAAGTATACTGTGCCGCGCGCCACTCGAGTATATTTTCAGACGCCAATTACCCGTATCACTTACGGAAAGTATACCTTGCTAGTACACAAAAATCAAGTGTCCCAAAAAAATTAAAGTGATATTTTTTTAATGCATACCCTCTTATTTTGTTTGAATGGTCTCAAAACATTTTAAAATAAAGTTTTGCGTACTTAGGATCACGACAACCCGTGCCGACTTGCAGCGAAACGTGTCTGTGCTTGCACGGTACGGCGCGACGGAAATCTCGCATTGCTTGCTTCTTATTACTTGGTTATTTTATTAGTGTAACATGTCAGTGGAGTTACGAAGTTCTAAAAAGGAGATATTTTTAATAGGAAACGTAAAACATCAAATCACCGGTTCGAAACTTCCCTCTAATAGACCTGGGAGTTTTGATCTACAATATTCGTGAAGTGAATTTAAGTTATGGAAGTGCAAATCTTACTGGTGTATTATTTAAAGGCACGTATACCGACTAAATCATTACCTTAACTGTGTTAAGAAACTAGTTTCATTATACCAAGTTTGGAGAGATTTGCAAAAAAATGCGAAAAAAACACAAGAAGTGTTTGAACAACGTCGACAAGAGTTTCTTTCCAACTTAGACAATTTGTTTGACATTGCTCATGCCGATGCGCTTCAGCTAATTAAAATAAATGAAGATAGGATCTTCTTGGAGCGCCAAAGAGAACCAGGTCGGCCTGGTCACTTAGCCGGAGTGGACAAAAAACTTACAGAAAGGAAGAAAAGGCGCGCCTTAGAAACATTGAGGAAAAGCGACGTGCTAAATATTTTTCATCATTAGCTCCATCAACATTATCTCATAAACCACCACAAGAAAACTCATCTTCTGATTCTTAAATAATAGATTTACAAAAAAATAGACCCAGCCTAAGTGGTGCTTCCTCTCAGCCCGATAAAACTTGTATGCGGAAAAATTTCATAACTCCGAAGTTGGTTGCCGCATTAGATAGATGTCAGTTAAGTGTGAGAGATTCTGTATTTATAATTGAAGCTACTATTGAGGCACTAGGGCATAACACGGATGACTTTTCTATAAGCAAGTCCTCAATCCATAGAATTCGTACAGAAATGTGAAGAGAGCGGGCTGAAGCTATAAAAGTTAATTTTCAAAACAATATCCCGGATACGGTAACTGTCCACTGGAATGGCAAACTATTGTCGGCTCTAGATTCACGTAAATCTAAAGAAGAACGCCTCCCGATAGTTATTTCATATGATGAACTTAACGCTGTACCAAAATTGGACAGCTCATCAGGAAGCAAACAGGCACAGGCAGTTTGGAATGCCATTATCAACTGGAATCTGAAGACGGAGTGCAGATTCTCTGTTATGATCCTACTGCTTCAAATACAGGCCGTATTAATGGTGCATGTGTGCTTCTCGAACAAAAAACGGATAGAGAAATGTTTATTTTTGCTTGCCGTCATCACGTCTATGAACTAGTATTAAAAAGTGTGTTTGAAGCGAAAATCAGCCAAGTAACTACAAGCCCAGACATTCCGTTGTTTAAAAAGTTCCGAGAAAACTGGAAAAATGTCGATGCTGAAAAAACACAAATCTGTACAGAAAAGCTATCTTGTTTAAATGTTTCAGAAATTGATAAACTGCTAGAATTCTACCGATTTGAATTGACTAAAGAAATAGCTAGAGATGATTATCGTGAATTAATTGAGCTTTCAATAATATTTCTTGGTGGAGATACAGAGAAGAAATTTAAGACTCGGCCTCCAGGTGCTATGCACCAAGCTCGGTGGATGGCGAGAGCCATTTATTCGTTTGAAATATCATTACTAAGCTCCCAATCCAGAATTTCAAATAAGGATAAGGCAACTCTGTTGGATGTCTGTCTGTTTATCGTGACATTGTGCGTCAAATTCTGGCTCCAATGCATATTAGCAGTAAAAGCACCTTATCAGGACTTATGCTTTTTGAAGTCCATGAAAGCTTACGAAACAATAGATAAAAGCATTTCCAAAGCAGCTTTACAGAAGTTTTGCAGGATTCATGGTATTTGACAGATGAAGTATCTGTTTTGTCTTTATTTGACGATGATGTCGATCAAGAAACTAAAGTAAAAATGGTTGCGAACTTAGCTAAAGAAAACCCATCAGCCCACAATAAACGTTACATTGCATCCAAAGAAGAACTTTGTGGCCCACTTTTTGGTATGTCTTATATGTAAATTATGCTTCGATTTTCTTTTATAGTTTACCATACACTTGATAACCGTTCCTTCTGATTTAATTTCAGAGAAAAACATCGATGACTTTGTCTCTGTCAAAAGCAAGTTCCTATTTAATCGACTCAAAATTGATGACAGATTTCTGAAGAAGAGCCCTTCTTTATGGTCAAATAATGATTCGTTCCAACAAGCTCAAAGGAAGCTATTTACACTGAGAGCAGTTAATGATACGGCAGAAAGAGCGGTTAAATTAATGCAAGACTTTCATGGCACTGTTGAAGAGGAGCAAAAGCAATTTTTATTACGTTACATACAAGAACACAGAAACTTATATCCTGATTGTAAAAAGCAAACTTTGAAAAGGAAATTTAATCATTAATGTGTTTTATCCTATAAATACATAATAAATATTATAAATGTGTTTTATTTACTGAATATAAATAATGAACTCTACAATGTCCCTATACCTCCATACTAACTATTCAACTTAAACTTTGACGTCAAGTCAGCACGGGTTATCGTTATCCGATCTCAATATTATTTAATATTTAAGTTTTTGGAGTCAAATGAAAAAAAAATAGAGGGTATGCGTTTTGAAATTCGAAAAAAAAAATTTCACCCTTCTAGTGGGACGCCTAGCGCAGAGGTGCGCGCTACTTGAGTATATTGAATAAGGATATAGATGAATAACAGCAGGGTATATAATGTTATAGTATTGTTTATTATAATTTAAATTCTCCTGAAAAATATCGTCAAATGAACATATAATACAAAATTAAAAGCTAATTTATAACTTATGATCCGTGGGGCCTACACTAGTATATTAAATTTGCAATGAAAATAGATAAAACAGATCTTTCTCTGGGACCCATGTGTGATTCAAATATGTAAATTTAACTTTATTTTTTATTTTTTTTATTTTGGAAAACATACAGTATAATGTAATAAAAACTTATATACAAAATTTATAATTTTTTTTTCATGAGGTTTATATTTAAACATTTTGTTATTTATAGGTTTGTAATTTTCAGAGACTAGAGAAAACTTCACTAGTCAACTAAATGAATTTTTTTTTAATATTTTTATCTATATAAGTTTTTATTACATTGTACTGTATGTTTTCCAAAATAAAATAAAAATTAAATGAAAAAGTAAAACATTACAGTACAATGTAATAAAAACTTATATAGATTATATATAAAAATATTCATTTAGTTGACCAGTGAAGTTTTATCGAACCTGGTAAATCTAAGAAAAAAAAGTATTGAAGTATAAAAGAGTAAAAAGTATAAAATAAAGTATTCTATTTATTCAAATAAACATAAGATAACATTTAAACTTGAAACACTAATATTTTGTCTACTTATTATTAATTAATATTTAATAAACAGCCATTTCTAAGGAAGTAATCTATAAATTATTTATCTACACTGGACGCCATTCTTATTAATTTAAAACCACGGAGAATCTGCGATAAGCTGCGGTCACCTTATTGGTTGATATACCAAAATGGCGTTCGACTTGAGTACCTACTTCAAGGTATCTCTATTATATCTCCTTATGAAAGCCGCTTGCATTAGTGTAAGTGATACCCTCTGTAATATGTAAATTGTGTAATGGTATATCCAAGATCAGACCGCAGACTTAAAGTCGATTTAACCCCCCCTGGGCCGCGTCGCATATATGCGACAGGCACAAAATAAATTATTTATCGACGGCCGCGTATCGAATTTGAAAAACGTAATTTTATCCCAATAGAGAAATCCTGTTGTGACCTGTCGTTCCATTTTCAACTCAAAAACATCACCGATTATATTTTAAATCAACAATCAAAACGGAAGTTTTTCTGCCGTCAAAATCGTATAGAGAAGTTGTAGATGTCGCCCAAAACGCGTGTTGCGCAATCGAAATTCAAATATTCCGTCATCCAAGGTCACGCACAAAGTGCGCGGGAAATACGATTTATTTTTTTCGATTTTCGATTTATTTGTACACGTATATACAAATATATACGATATGTTTTGCGATATTTGTCAGTTTTTGTTGGTTTATGATTCAATTGAATACTAATAGTGATTTATTAACAAAAATATACGCAATTTTGTTGCGTTTATTTGAAATATGTGTGTGTGTGAAAGTGTATCATATTTATGTGTTATGAGTGCGATGTCCCGTCGTGTGCCGTGCCGTGCAACAAAATATATCACACAGAAGAAGATTATTATTATTAATAGTAGTGTTGTCTCTAATAAACAAATAAAAAATAATTATTATTTTTCAGAAAATGTTGCGCTGGCAACATTGTGGAAATTCAAAAAAAGATTATTATTTTTACTTAAATGATAAAAAAATCATTGCATTTCGACACTTACGATAAAATAATATGAATGTGTGTGTTTTTTTTTAATATACGCATGTTTTCATTGTTTTTTCGTAAAAAGAAAAATCACATAAAATTCAGAAAATTTACAGCCCACAACAAGTTAATATCAATTTAGATTTAGATGAGAATTCGGAGTCCAATCCAAACGACAATAATAAGTTTATCTTATTGATAAAAATTAATTATAAGATTTTAGAACCATTTAACTACAATCATAACTGCTTATATATTATTTATTTTAAAGTAGTATTTTAATGTATACATCAAAAATGACGTACATGTTATACATTTAGGTCATGTTATATGTTATATATCATGGCATATATGTTATACATTTAGGTCGCCAGTTAGTGCTGGGAGAACAGTGCTATCTAGAGTAGCGTCTTGAAAACATCAGTGATGGAGATTATTAAAAAGAGAATTATGCTCTTTATACCTCATTATTGTATATCACATTATTATTTGAGCATTCTAGTAGCGTTGGTGACGGACATTGTTACGTAGAGAATTATATATTTAATAGGTACACATATTTCTATTAATAAAAATAACGCAAAATAAATATTTTAATTAACACACTGTTCACTATAAATTGAAAAAATATTCATGTTATTATTTAGGCATAAGTTTACAATAATTATTTTAATTAACACAATGTTCAGTATAAATTGAAAAAATATTCAGAAACCTACATATAATTGTTTAGGCATAAGTTTATAATAATTATTTTAATTAACACACTGTTCACTGTAAGTTGAAAAAATATTCAGAAACCTACATTTATTATTTAGGCGTAAGTTTATATTAATTATAACAAATTTTTTAATAAAAGATGATTATTACATCAACATGTATTGTTTAATTTGTGCAGTTAAAGACAGATTTTGTTAGTTTGCCCGTGATATATACTACACAACAACTAAAAGATATATTAAAATCCCATTTTTTATAGCTATATTCAAGTGAAACTAATTTAAAAGCATATTTAAAATATCTCATTCAAAAGTCTAAGATTAATAATAGTCCATTGATTTTGCTAAATGCGTACTAGCCTAGTATAGTTTCAGAACCTTTATATTACCCGACGAGGTTGAAACTATACTCGAGTATCGCACATAAATCGAGTATACTTTCAGGACATATTTTTTATTTTCGCTCTTGAAAGTATACTGTGTATACTTAGTATAGTATAGTATACTTTCAATAAACGTGAAAAAACCCTGTTGTATTTGAATAGGCTAATATAATAACTAGCCCAAATAAATTCCAAAATTCACAGTTTAACCGTTTTACTGCGTACTGTCGATATAGCGACGCATTATAAGTGCGCGTAAACTGCGTAGCGTCGATATATCGACGGTACGCAGTTTGATTTTAAGTATCGAACTGAGTGCGTGTGTCGCATTGCGCACGTGTAAATCCCTTTTAATTCGCCAATAATAATGTTAAATTACATTTATATAGTGATTAAAAATCAATTTTAATACTTTTTTAATTATATATATCATATAATAATTTTCGCGCGATTGACGGCATATCCGACTGTCTGATCAGCGCAAATAATTCTTAAGGCGGCACATTCAATGCATATTTCGGCGTTTTTCTTTTTTTATGAAAATGTGGGTTTTTATTATTCATTTATATCAGAATGTATACTCTAGACTACAATTTCTTTAGGGCTATAACTTAGATAGAACCTTTGTTATTATATAAAAGTACAGAACTAAAAAATAAAAATTCCAAAGTATGAAATGTGCCAATAAACAGAACAACGGTTGAATACTAACAAGTGAAATAATATTTAATAAATAAATTTATCGCGGCGCAAAATAAATTCGCCTTAACGAAACTGTTTGCATTTTGGTTGTATTTCTTCGAGGAAAAAATTATTAATTATTAATTAGGTAATATCTCCTATTGTTTTCTAAGGCCGGCGTCACACTAGATGTATCTTCCGTCGTGTCTTTGACTCCGCGGAAGGCCGCTACATTTCTTTCCATACAATATGCGCTTATTGAACACACTATGCGGATCATCGATCGTTCCACCGGGGGAACGTCTTCGGCGTCTGATCGGTTCCCCACCCGCAGAACTTACGTCAACCTAAAATCGGTGACATCGCGTCCCATGTTTTTGATTGCAATGCGCCACATTTGACAGATTGTCCGCATGTGTGTTTGTTCTCCGCGCAGTCTGCCGCAGAATATAGTATGTGACTGCTAAATTCGGTTGCGGATTTGACGCGACGTCAAAGATGCGACGGAAGAAACACGTAGTGTGACGCCAGCCTTAATGAGTTATAAAAACGGAACAAATTTAATTTAGCAATAAAAAATACCACGAATTTTCTTTGCGCCCGGGAAAATATTAAGGTAATCTGAAATCAAACGTAATTAAAATAAATAAAATGGTAATTAATCACAAAAGAATGTTATTAATGTATTGTGTTAAGTCCGCCCTTGCAGGTCCTTTGGACTTTACTCAAGGTGATATGTTGAATGTACACCTAAATTATGTAGAAATCATCAAAAGGGATACATTTTTAAAATGAAGTTAAGTAGAATACCATTTACAAATGGTTATTTTTTACAAATGTGCAATCTTTACCAAGCCAGGGAAAGTAGATACAGGTAGCTTTTTGTATTTTTTTCGTATTCGTGAGGTTTTTGTTTTGTCAATATACACCGATTTATATTTCAATTATAATTGTTATAATATATATATTATAATATATATGACAATTATGATGAGATAGGTTTTTTTTTGCAATTTAGATAACTTAAATAATTTCTTTTAAAATTAAGGATTGCACATAGGTAGTGATAACTTAAATAATTTCTTTTAAAATTAAGGATTGCACATAGGTAGTGATAACTTAAATAATTTCTTTTAAAATTAAGGATTGCACATAGGTAGTGACATACCTACATAAGTTATTTTATGGTTTTCTTTTAGTATGGTTATTAATAAAATATTTTTTGACAGTGCTAAATTTTTTATTGTTTTGGTGGTTTTTATCGTTTTCTGACCTTCACATAGGTAATATTTTACAAATGTATATATTTATCTACTTAAATTTTTAAAATAAAATTTCCTTAAATTGTCATACTATATGAACGTAAAATTCAATTAAAACACAAAATTATAAAGTGTAAATAATATATGAAAATATTGAAATCACTGTTAATATGTTTTCACGCCTAATAAGTTTTTATTTGCTGGTCCCTTGAAAAACATATTAAGAGAGTTTCACTGTATTATTATTTGATGCCTACCTAATAATCTTCTTGTGTGGTATATTTTGTTGCACGGCACGGCACACAACGGAACATCGCACTCATAACACATAAATATGATACACTTTCACACACACATATTTCAAATAATTTATTATAATAAAAGAAATTTACCTTCCATTAAAATTCCTATTTTGTTTCCCTCGATGCCTGGAATCCATTATGAGAGAACAGCCTGCTGTTTCGGCACTTTCACACGCGTTCCTACCCCCTCTGATTCCCTGTTTGCGACACAATTTATTCCCGCTGGTATCCCTGTTTCCGGTTGCGTCGGCGCAACGGTTTTTCTTTCATATGACTCATAATGCACCAGGTAGGGATTACCTGGATTCCAGGCGTCGAGGGAAACAAAATAGGAATTTTAATGGAAGGTAAAATTCTTTAATTTTGTGTTCCGTCTCGACGCCTGGAATCCATTATGAGAGATCTGTTTGTTATCACCTGGTGACCTAGTGGTTCGACGTTATATGTGACTGCCTATATTGGCGTAAAGAGAGGCGCTAATGAGCTCTGGGGGCATTGTTGCTTGGGGGTTATCTACTATCTCTCTTTGGTAGAATTTTCGGAAGGTGATTTCACTCTGCCAGTTTCCCCTTGACAAGATCTCCTCTATCGGGTAGTTTTCCAGCCAATTCAACGAAGCCACAGCAGAACGAACACTTCCTGGCGTTGCTTCCACTCCAGCCTCTCTTAGGATTGACTTGATCCAACCACCTATCATTGTCCGTGAAGCTGACTTTACTTCACCTGCTGTCGTCACAAATAGTTCTTTCATGTCCGGCTTTCGTCTCGGCTGTGAGAGTGAGACCAGCTTTCGAATCCAAAACAAGGGGTTGATGTTCCTTTCATCCGATGCGCTCAACCTCCATCCCGATTGTTTGTGTCTTGCCGTGTCAGTCTTCGCTCCAAAGGCTGGCCATAGCGTGATGGAGTCTCCTTTGTCGATCAATCGGTCCGGGGTGACTCTGAGAAGTGTCAGATCTTGGACTCTTCGCCCAGATGCCATGATGAGTAGTATGGCCGTCCTCCTTGACACGTCATACAGGCTGTTCCTTGGCGGGTTTTCACGTAGCCACTCCACCACTACTCGGGGGTTCCAGATCGGGGGTCTCTCAGTGCATCCACCAGAAACCGAGATGGCTTTAAGGACGTGCCTGACGAGGAAGTTCGAGCTAATCTTATCTGCATCAAGAGCTAGGCCACAGAAGGATACGATTGCCGATTTGTGGACCAATATTGTTCGAGGGGCTAGCCCTTCGTGGATGAACAGGTTGGCCAGATATCTTGCCACTGTTGCAGGGGGAGGGTTATGAGGTTGGACAGAATGCGTGGTACACCATCGCTGCCACCTATCCCAGGCCGGCTTGTAGGTGTTCAGCGTTGAGCCTCTCCAGCCAGATCTGAACAGCTGCTGTTCCTCCTGGCTCCAATCCGCTATAGCCTGTTCCCACCCACTGCTATTTTCCAAACTTCCAGTTGGAGGTCCGACACCCTCGGTGGGGGAAACCCTGTCGACGTATCGATCAGGACGCTCTTCAGATCTCTTACGCTTATTGGCCCTCCCTTTGCTCGTTGTTTGAGATCGGCCCTCCAGAATGTCTTCTCCCATCTTGGCACAACTAGGAGAAAGGTGCCTCTTGCCAGGTTCAAGTGCGCCAGTACTCTTGGGACGAGATTCGGCGGCGGAAATACCCAGGCCAGCTCGTAATCCCAATGCTGACTGAATGCGTTGAGATAGGAGGCCGAGCAATCGGTTGAGTCTAGCGACACGTAGTTTGGCACCACATGGGCGGTGGCCGATGCGAAGAGGTCGATCTGAGGACGTCCCCATATTCGGAATATTTCCTCTGTTGCTGGTTCCAGGAGGTGCCATTCCGGGAGTGGTGTCCCCCGAGAGAGTCGGTCCGCAATCCCGTCTTGTCGTCCACCTGGCCGCCCCAACCTGCGTCCGCTGCGTCTGTTGTCAGGAAGTGGGAGAAGGGGGCTTCGTGTATTGGGCAGGACTCCCCTACGGCCTCCAACCACCACTCTAGGTCTTGCCGAACCACGGCAGGAATCTCCACTTGTCTGGATGGCTCGTGCCTCTGCAGCTGGCGGCTGAATCTCTGCAGTCTTCGGCAATGCAAACGACCCCGAGGGGTGGCGAAGTTTGCGAAGTTGAGTCTCCCCAAGAGGCCTAGAACCTGCTTGGGGGAGCAACTGCCGGCCTCGATCGGGCGGCGCAGTACTTGGCGAAGGCCAGAGCACTTGCGGTCCGAGAGGGATTTCTGGTTGGCTTCGGTGTCCCAAGTTATGCCCAGAAACTCCAGCTTTTGGGTAGGTATAAGGACACACTTGTCGCGGTTGATGCACCAACCCAGATGCTGGAACAGATTGACCGTCTCTACTGCCTGGGTCGCTAGCAGGTCCCTTGACTGATTGGCCAGAAGGAAGTCGTCCAGGTAGACTACGGTCCTTATTCCTCTCTTCCGCAAGAGTCCCGCTAGCCAGTTTGACAGCGTTGCGAACATTCTCGGGGCTGATGACAGGCCAAAGGGCAGGCAGGTCATCTGGAGAAGTTCCCCTTGGTAGTATAGTCTCAGGAACTTTCGGTGCGATTCCGCTATTGGTAGGTGAAAGTATGCCTGGGTTAGGTCGATTTTCACCAACCAATCTTTGGGCTGGAGGAAGTCTGGGACCCGAAAGTGGTTGAACAGCTTGAAGGGTTTCGCCTCCACAAAGGCATTCAACGCCTTCAGGTTGAATATCGGCCTTAGGGAGTTGTCCGACTTCGGAGTTAGAAACAGATTTGAGATGAAGCTCGGAGAATGATCTGCTCTTTCCAGCACGCCTGACATCTTCAGGGCCTGAATGTGACTCGACATGTCTCGAGACTCCTTCGTGCTGAAGCTGCTCAACAGCTGCCTGGTGGGGAAGACTAACGGAGGTTTGGCCACAAAGGGGATTCTCGCGCCCTTGAGGATTCTCAGCACTATAGGTGGTGCCCCGAACTCCTTCCACGCGCTTTGGAACCTCCTCAAGCGTCCTCCCCAGAACCGGTTGTTCAGCCTCGCGTCATCTTCTACCTCTGCGGCTACGGTCACCAGCGGGTTTTCGGCCGTGGTCTGCCTTCCGGTTAGGTCTCCCGTTCGGGTTCCCTGAGCCTCGCTCCCTGTGCCTCGGCTCCGGCAGAAAGGGCCCACGGGACTGGAGGTATCCCTGGTTCGGAGCTCGACGAGAAGTTGACGGCTGGGGCCGAGATGTTGACGGTTGGGCCAGGTTTCGGGTTGCGGGCGAGACCATCACCTTCTCCTGGCCCCCCGTTCTTTAGGATATACGCCGATAGCTCTTCCCTATTGAACAAGGATCCCGAGCTTGGAGGGATTTTGGCCGCACCTTCTCGCACGAAAGGGTCTTTGAAGCCCTCCAATATGGCCTTTCGCCGGTTCAGTATACACTCCGCCCGTCTGCCGCACACAATCTGCAGGATGTCGTCCGAAATCTTATTGTACGGAGCATCGCTGGCGAACATCGACCGAATCCGCTCGTCCCTCTGGGCGAGCAAGGCGTTTGAAAGCGCGGCGAGCGATCTTTCCAGCAAGCCAGTATGGGTCGGCGCGTTATCGATCCTTCTCAAGTCGTCGTTCACCGACAATTCCACAAATGTGGGAGTCGCCGCGTAGGTTCTCTGCGTTTCCGCATAGCGAACGCCTGACCACTCGTCGGAATCGAAGTGTTGCAACTTCGAGATCTGTTCGATCCGCTTCGGGTCCGCTCTCGGTACTGGCGGCTCCTTCACGACCGTGCTGAGCCTGCCGAACTCCAGCGCACTCTTCGCCCCTCTGAGGCTCGGCGGCGGCTGAATAAAGGACGCACTCGCGTCCTCCACGCTGGGCTCGCTCGCGGCCACCCGTTCCGGCGCTGGCGGCGCTGTTGATGCAGGAGCCGCGCCGCCCGCCAACAAGGCCTCCGTCAGAGCAGTCACCTGTTTTAGCAGGTGGTCCACACGCGGGTCACACGCTACGCGGCGTCTCCTTCGACTCGGTTCCTCGAAAGAAGATTCACGGGATTTACACTAAAATATCAACGTCCTGTCGCACTATGTTAAAAATTTGTACAGTCTAATGTTTGTTAACCTAGGGATCAAAAATTAAGGGGATAGATTGCAATAGAAACACAAAAAAAATCACAACAAAAGTTGGCGTGTCTAGACGCGTGCAATTGGCGCGAAACAGCGACGTTATATGAAAGAAAAACCGTTCCGCCGACGCAACCGGAAACAGGGATACCAGCGGGAATAAATTGTGTCGCAAACAGGGAATCAGAGGGGGTAGGAACGCGTGTGAAAGTGCCGAAACAGCAGGCTGTTCTCTCATAATGGATTCCAGGCGTCGAGACGGAACACAAAATAATTTATTATATATATAATATATAATAATTTATTATAATTGCATGTATTTTTGTTAATAAATCACTGTTAGTATTCAATTGAATCATAAACCAACAAAAACTGACAAATATTGCAAAACGTATTGTATATATTTGTGTATACATGTACAAATAAATCGAAAAAACAAATTGTATTTCCTGCGCACTTTGTGCGTGATCTTGAATGACAGAATATTTAAATTTCGATTGTACAACACGCGTTCGGGGCGCCATCTACAACTTTCCTATACGATTTAGACGGCAGAAATTTTTTATTGTTTTGGTGGTTTTTATTGTTGTAAATAATATATGAAAATACTGAAATCACTGTTAATATGATTCACGCCTAATAAGTTTTTATTTGCTGGTCCCTTGAAAAACATATTAAGGGGTTACGTGTAGTCATGATTTGCAAAAAATCAATTTTTATTTTTGCATTTTCTTAAAAATGTTTCAAAAATTTTCTGTGAAAATATCAACACAATCCGGTTATTAGTTTTAAAGATATCCAACGATAACTGTAGGGCCCTCTTCTGCCGTCTCTACTGACACGCGGAGAGGGCAGAAGATCTATTATGTGGACCAGAAATGGATGACTACGTAAGTAACTTGACAAATTGTATTAGTATTAATTATTTATGTATAAAACTTTAAACGCATTTTTCTCAAAATAACGTTTTCAAAAACGGTGTCCACGATATTTCAAAAACTACTCGACAGATTTAAATGAAATTTATACATCATATTCTAGGCATTAAAAACTTGTGCTTAATCAAAGGATTTTTTTTGACCTAAACTTTTTCTTTTATAAATAATAAATGAGTGATTTTTTCCTCCAAAATTCATAATTAAGCTTTCAAAGACTGCCATTTTTCTAAATTTGGGGAAAAAAAGCTAGATTAAGCACAAGATAAACTATTAAACTACTAATTTTTTTTTTGTTTCATTAAATTTAGATAAACCACTAAGAAATACGTGAGGCACTACTTGCATAAAAGGGGTCAAGAATCGAACTGTATCGTGGCCCAGTAATAACAATTATATTTGAAATTTTCGGTTTAGTTACTTGAAATATAGTGTAAAACTTTGGTATTATATATTTAACAAAAACATTACAAAATCATTCAAAAAAAATCTTGAAAACGTCTATTTTTGACGCCTCTGACTACATGTAACCCCTTGAAGACATTTTCACTGTATTATCCATATTTTAATAATTCATAATATTCTGGCAGATAAATATTTAATTTTGAATCTTTTTCCAAACATATGTTTAAATAAAAGTCATGCTTTTTATTCTCACTGCACGCCCCTGATCTCTTTCCTGCCGACGATGATTGGATGGTTCTCACACAGAGGGTGTAGTGTTAGTTACAATGATCATTGTTCAGTGAGGAGTGACAATAAGCCAAATTCTAAATTGACGAATAACTACTGTTATACAATTTTAAAAACTTTGGATTATTGAAAATTCATCTATGTTGTATGGTTTTTCAGATTTTTACACAGTGGAAAATAATTTTTTCACCAAACATTATTATCTTTTCGAATTAGGTGTTTACTTACTTGTGTTTCTTTGAGCTATGTCCATTTTTGTCTCTGCTGTCATCCCTCGACCTTTTACGGTCATTGCTTCCGTGGGAAGAAGATTTGCCACTACTGCCATGAGAAGATTTACTGGGGTGGGAGGAAGATTTGCTTGAGCTGTTGTGAGATGAAGATTTGCTGCTGCTGTGGTGAGAAGAAGACTTGCCACTGGTGTTATGAGAAGAAGATTTATGATGCTTATCCTTATCCTTGTCTCTGTTTTTGGATGGGCTGAAATTATTATATTTAATTTTATTTACAAAATAACTTGTATATCACACCGTAACATAAGTGGATGGGAATAGCACTTATACCCCATGCAGCGGTACTTATTGTATTACTGACGAATTGAAAGCTATAATGGAAGCAGATTCATCTCAAATCATGTCAAAATTAGCTACAGCCTTCAACGTCAGTGACATAACAATAATGATTTATTTTCATCAAATTGGGAAAATAAAAAAGCTCGCAAAGTGGGTATTGTCATGTGAAATTACTTCACAATGGACCGTGTAAAATCACATAAGCTTTGACTTGAAACTCTCCAATTTTTTCTGGAATTTGGATAACTTTGTACAAGGGAAAAATATCAACTATCTTGCATGTTAAGGCGGTACATTTACTGCAAATGCATATTTCGGCGTTTTTTACGAAAATGTGGGTTTTTATTATTCATTTATATCGGAATTTATATGATAGATTGCATTTTTTTAGGGCAATAACTTAGATAGAACCTTTGTTCTTATATAAAAATAATAAACTGAACATTATTTACAATAATTAAGAAAATATAGGTATTAATCCACAGGCCGCGGCAAAAAAAACGTTTATAATGTTCTACGGCGAAGAGACGTGTGATAAATATTTGTATGTAAGCATAATATGTTTTTTTTATACGTATAAAGTTTACTTAATTATCTAGAATCCGTACGTAGAAAATTAAGAAATATTTTATATTTATAAAGTTATAATGTTTCAAACATGCAATAATTTTGATGATTTTCAAATCTTGTTTAATCATATAAAAATATGATTTCAAACGATATATTGTATCTATATTCGCACTTTGAGTCTTCATTCACTATTAAAAAGCTACATTTTTTATTAAAAACATGTTAATTATTATTTTAAAATAAAAATTCTAAAGTATGAAAAACGACATCCTCATATGTCAAAATGCCGTTCATATGCCGTCTGGCCACGGCAGAGGTCATACATGTTTATGTGGTTGAATATTCTTCGTAATTTATTTCGCTATTAATCGTACTTCTACGCCAAATTTGACATTTATATGAATTATTATTATATAATACGCTCAAAAGCAATTGATATCTCCCATATATTAAGGTTTTATATGGATTTTCGAACGGATTCATCCTTTTTACACTTTGGACATGCGTCACATGTCAGTTTCACTATTAGCCCAATTTCAAAAACCAAGTCCAGAATCACATTTAGATAAGTCAAAATACACACTGTACGCGCCGTGGGCATGCGCGTTGGCGTAATTATTTTTCGTTTATATTACGGTATACATTATGATTTGAAAAGTATTTCAAAATTATTAATATGTTTTTTAATTCTATACAGTAAGTAGTAATTGGACGTAAATAAAATACGGGAATTTGTCGAAAGTTTAAATAATACATTTTGATATACGCACGTGGGGCTAGGTAATTGTTTTGTATTGTCATATTACGATATGCGTTGATTTAAAAAGGAGTTCAGAATTATTAATATGATTCTTAAATTACTTACGGAAAATAATAAGTCGACTCAAATAATATAAGATCATTTGTCAAAAGTTAAATAAGTAAATATTTTGACAGATGAAGTACTTCTATGGGGATGCCTGATGCCGACGAAAGCGAAGAATATATGACCATCTCTTTCTATCAAAACCTTACTGTTTTAGCAACATAATCATAAATATGTGACGAAAGTTCAAGTTTTATTCGATTTACGCTCAGATGACATCTCAGGCACGGCTGAAAGTACATGATCTATCCACGTAATTTGACAGATTGGCATGTTTATGGACGGCTGTCCAGTCTTAAAGTTTGTTGAGGGCCTGCCGGGACAATCAGCCATGTCATGCGGTCATCTATGAAGTGGCTGTACCGCTCCTTTATCTGTTAGATGTTCATGGCATTGTCCTTGAAAGCCTTTTATATAAATATCTTGAACATCTGCCAAGCTTTTCACCCAAACCAAAATTAAATGCAATAATGTTGCTCAAGTTGTTCTGTCATTTCACAACAATTGAGAATCTGAAGGGCACTAACTAGACTTCTCTTCACTCAGGAAAAAATTCATGCATGAGCGTGAATGTCCCCACACATCTCCTCAAAGGACTTCATTAGTTTCGGCAGAAAAAATAAAGGCTTGATATTATTTAAACACGCCTCGTGTTTGACATTTGTTTAACCTTTGTAATAATTATTCTAGGTTCTTGACTGCAGAAAGAAATAATAAATTACCTGTGTTTGGAAGATTTATGGTTGGAGGAGCTGGAGTTGTGTTTGTGTTTTTTAGCACTGCCTTCATCTCGGCCGCGACTGCTCCCGCCTCTCTCCCCTGCTCCTCCTCGACCTCCCTTGGCTCCGGCACCACCCTTGTAGCCATCATCATAGTTCCTCTCTTTGTCTTCCTCCGCAGCCTCTCTTTCAAGGTCGGACCAATCCTTACCCGACTCTTCTTCTGATCCCAGTTCTGGTGCAAACAATTAAGATTGGTTTATCAAAAGAATTTTAAGAACATGAAAATTAAATAACTGTACTACAAAAACCTAGAAGAGTTTATGTAAAAAAATCTTTGTCTCGAGCTTCTGCTTCCATAATCATTCTCTAATCTGATGTAATACGCACGCTAAATGATTTTGACTACGGTATATATTGCGAGTGTTTTACTTTACACGCTTAAACATATAAAAATGTATGAATGCAATACAGGGAATTCTTTATAAATACCTTCACTGTCATCTGAATCACTAGCAGAGGCTTCTGAATCATATTCCGAATCATCATCTGATTCTTCTACTGAATCAACATCTGTCGGGGAATAAGCTTCATCTTCGTCTTCACTGTCCTCTTCCTAAAATAAAATGACACAAATGTACACCACTATTCAATAAAATTATCAAGTCTTCCATTGTCAAACAATTTCAAGAGAACTCAAAACTACATTGAGCCAGTTGACTAACCTTTGACCAGATATTTCGTCCTAACGGGAATAAATTTTTTTTGGTAAAATATTATGCTGTTTCATAAAATTTCCAGAATCATAAAGCTGCTAATGATCACTGCAAGTGCATATTTTAGCATTTTTTTTTACGAATTCACGCAAACTAAATGTAAATTCTTGGAATTACCTCTGCCTCCATCCAGACCCACATGGAATTCGCGATCTTGCGTATAAAGAATTTATAATGAAAACTTTGTTATTATGGGTTAAATTATTTTCATATAAAGAGATGATTTTAAATAATATATTGTATTTACTCCTGCACTTTGAGACTTCAAGCATTATTTTTATTAAAAACACATTCATTAATATGTAAAAATAAAAATTCGTAAGTATGAAATATGGTCAACAAATGACGTGTGCCGTTGGTAGGGGCGGAAGCTCCTTCGTCGCCAATTTCCTTTGTCATAAAAAATAACTATCAAACGTATTTTTATGCTAAATTTGACATTAGTTAGAAGTAATATTATATTATACTATCGAAAGAAATTGATTCATTACATAAAATAAGTTTTTTTTAAACTAGTTACTTATGAATTTACTTTCTTTGCTAATAATTACACATTAAACAAGCGTCAGTTTCTCCGTCGCTATCTGATTTGGTGACTTTGAAGGCTTTGCATAATTCTTAGAGATTTATCTGGTTTTATCACTGTAATTTGTAAGTCAAATGAGAGATCACTATAAGATACAATTTTTAAAATACAGATAAATGGGTGTCCATTTTTTTTTTTAATTCAATATATATTATTGTAGTAGTTTTTTTTAATTCTAGATCAAAAATAATATGAATTTATTTATATTCACAAGTGTTTTGACATTTCAGCCGGAAGTCAAATACCTAAATGTGCTTATACGACATAATTTTTAAATTAAAAAACAGCGAAGTAAGAAAAATGGTTGTTTCCTATTTTTTTACAATACATAAATTATTGTAGAAACATAAATACGCTCTTTTAAAATTCTAGACTTAAAACATTCAGAATTCGGATATAAAGTACGCGGCACGAGCTGCTCTCAGGCGTTTCCTTATATTTTAAGCGTCTGCACTCCATATGGTTGTCTCGTTTCCTCGCAGTCTTTCTGTCTTGCAATGAATACGTAAATACACGCGCTAGTGCAATGTTTATCTGATATTGGGTATGTTGATGTCTTGTTCTCGTCTTGAAATAGCATGATCTATCGATGCAATTCGACACTGAAAAATGGATGACCAGCCTTAAGGGGTTACGTGTAGTCAGGATTTTCAAAAAAATAAATATTTTTTTGCATTTTCTTAAAGTAAAATGTTTCAAAAATATTCTGTGATAATATCAACTCGATCTGGTTATTAGTTTTAAAGATATCCAACGATAACTGTAGGGCCCTCTACTGCCATCCGTACTGACACGCGGAGAGGGCAGAAGATCTATTATATGGACCAGAAATGGATGACTACGTAAGTAATTTGATAAATTGTATTAGTATGCATTATTTAGGTATAAAACTTTAAACGCATTTTTCTCTAAACAACACACTGACACGCGGACGGCAGAAGAGAAGGGCCCGACTGACTGATCGCGCAGCTGCCACGGAACGGGGTTTTTACCTGAGTAATTCTAAGAATAATATATTCTCTACCTTTAGACTTAAGCTTGATTTAATGTCAATATTTCAGTGGCAGTGAAACCAAGCAGTTAATAGATAGTTGTGCATGTATTATAATGGGACGTTACGCAAGGAATATTAATGATTGCCAATGTAATAAGATTAAATTGTGGGCCTAATGCACGCCGGTATGCTGAAAAAGTCGATACAGAGCCCATAAAGATTGCTGACCAATGTGCAAATGAGGTCACCCGAAAAGCCAGAATGAGACGTAGACAAAAACAAATCGACATCTTGGAGGCTTACACACCGGCAGAAGATCTATTATATGGACCAGAAATAGATGACTCTATGTAAGTGATTTTATAAATGGTATTTGTATTAATTATTTGTGTATAAAACATTAAATGCGTTTTTCTCAAAATAACTTTTTCAAAAACTGTGTCCACGATATTTTAAAAACTACTTTACAATTTTAATGAAATAATAAAGCCACGATTAAGCACAAGATAAACTATTAAACTACAATTTTTTTTTTGTTTCATTAAATTTAGATAAACCGCTAAGAAGTACTGATGGACACCACGAGCAGGACCACGCCGACTCGCGGCAGCGCCTGTGTGCGAAACCTATGAAGCGCCTCTTTTTTTGTCGTCGTGTTTCGACATGAATATTTATTTTTATTTTTAAAATTTTGACTGAAATATGTTCTCCAGTTTTATATAGTATTTTCCTAAATAGGTAAAAACGGTTCGCTTCCACTCGGCAATTACTGCAAAAAATAAAACGATACTTACTTACTAATCGATACTCAAATATAAAGAATATGTTGTTAACCAAAATAATTTCAATAATTGGCGCTGGAACTTGATCCGGCTCCCTTATTGCCTTGGCGCCTGTGTGCACCACACACTTCGCACATACGGGTGGCGCGGCCCTGACCGTGAAGCACTATTTGTAAGACAGGGGTCAAGAATCGAGCTGCTATCGTGGTCCAGTATTAATAATTATATTTGAAATTTTTGGTTTAGTTAAAATATAGTGTAAAACTTTGGTATTATGTATTTAACAAAAACATTACAAAACTGTTAAAAAAAAATCTTGAAAATGTCTAATAACAAAAATGTAAATGATTTGAATACTAACATGCGCTGCTTTCTGTTCTTCATCAGATTCAGGATCAAGGAAGCACCAACCGCCAGTTTCGAAGAAGCCTTCTATATCATCTGTTATTGTTTTCATAACTTTGGTCCAGTTGAGTGATTGAATACCTTCAGAGTAACGGATGTCGCATGAACTGAAAAAAATTTAATTGTCAACGACATTTATATTAAGTACATTTCTAAACATCTACCTTTTCATGCAACATATTTTATGTAAATATTGAATTTCTTAAGACTAATTACAAAAATACATTTGTACAATTAATGAACAGCATTTATGTTTTGATCTGTGGAAACATGTAAAACAAAAAAAAAATATACCCTTATTATTTAATACATATACTGCTGTCAATTCAGAATCCCCGTAATTAGTTTTTTTATTTTATTTAAGACCCATTATCTCATTTGAAATGTAGATTGTTATCATTATTGTAGATAAGTTTTTTGTGTAATTTTTTTTTATTAAATTTAAAATTAGCTGGGAACTGTCAGTATACATTAAATGTATTGTAAATTGTCATATTTATGATAAGCGATTATGCCAAAAATATGATTACGAGAAACGTCTTAAAAAAATAACAATAACAATATTCGTAAATTTCCAGAGAACCCAGAGCTAGCCATAAAAATACATGAAGAAATACATACATTGATTATGGCCATCGAAACATGAGGAAACAGAAAACAATATTTGATTGCTTTTCGCAAATAGCAATTTTTTTCAACAAGAACATAATAAATAGTGATGATTTCTTGAAATATGCAAAAAAATATATACAGTTTTCATGAAATTAAGAGCTTTGTTCACGAGTTTTGCAAATTTTGCTATCGCATCGCTTCAATTTTTCAATCAATATTTTTGGAATTTTGAATAAACGAGGTTCCACTGTATTTATAAAAGCACATGTTAATACTCACTTCAGCCATTCCTTGACATGATCCAGCATGTTCATGGGTATAGCGTTGACCATGCCTACTTTCCTCGAATAGTCCTTAAAAATAAATATCATGTCAAAGTTCTTGAGGTGGAACTGCACCCTCTCAAAGTGTACAAGTTCAACTTCCTCTAGGGTGATGACAAAAGGAGGCCATTCCGTGAGGTTGACCAGGGATCCGCTGGTGGGTTGCAACAACACAGTGCTGCGAAATGGAGCACCAGGAAAACCAAGCTCTCTGTAGACAAAACAAATAAATAATAAGAAGTGTGCTTATTTTTGCAAATTTGTCACAATCCATGAACTTAGATAATTTATACCGTAAGCCATGTATTCACTAGGTGACAAATTGCCCCTCCACATCACTACATAGTCTACATGATGTTGCAACGTTGTGCACTGTTCCGCAACATCGCGCACAACATAGCGCACAACATAGCGGGGCATTTCTACGTGCCGCAGCAACGTTGCCATGCGCACGGTACCCGAGCGAGCTCACGGCGACACCATGCTGCGCGTCTGTACCACGTGGTATGTTTACAAGTGAATGCGCATACGCTGTATCCGTCAACATGACATTGATGTGGGGAAACGAAATTGTTCTCCAACTCATCGCGCTCTACCAAAGCCGTACATGGGACATTTCAAACCGTGAATATAAAAATAAAATGATGTGAGGGCTAACAGCGTTCCATAATCTCTCTTGGGCCAAGGCGCACCCGTGCGCTCTAGCGCGACTGTCCCCAGGGGCCATGGGCGCATATATCCGATGAGTACGTAATTAATTATTTCTCGACGGCCGCGTATCGAATTTGAAAAACGTAATTTTTTCCCAGTAGAGAAATTCCGTGGTGACCTGTCGTACTATTTTCAACTCAAAAACATCACCAATTATATTTTAAATCAACAATCAAAACAGAAGTTTTTTTGCCGTCAAAATTGTATTCGAAATTCAAATATTCCGTCATTCCTGTTGCGCAATCGAAATTCAAATATTCCGTCATTCAAGGTCACGCACAAAGTGCGCGAGAAATACGATTTATTTATTTCTTTTTTCGATTTATTTTTATACATATACACAAGTATATACGATGTGTTTTGCGATATTTGTTAGTTTTTGTTGGTTTATGATTCAATTGAATACTAACAGTGATTTTCATTAACAAAAACACACGCAGTTTTGTTGTGTTTGTATTATAATAAATTATTTGAAATATGTGTGTGTGTGAAAGTGTATCATATTTATGTGTTATGAGTGCGATGTTCCGTTGTGTGCCGTGCCGTGCAACAAAATATACCACACAGAAGAAGATTATTAGGTAGGTATCAAATAATAATAGTAGTGTTGTCTCTAATAAACAAATAAAAATTTATTATTATTTTTCGGAAAATGTTGCGCTGGCAACATTATCGGAATTCAAAAAAAGATTTTTTTTATTTCAATTATTAAAAAAACATGGCATTTCGACACTTACGATAAAATTATATGAATGTGTGTTTTTTTTTTTAAATATACGCATGTTTTCATGGTTTTTTCGTAAAAAGGAAATCACAAAAAATTCAGAAAATCTCTGGCCCTAGCCTCTATGTTTATCTGTTTTATTGGCCCTAGACAGGTTAATATTGTCTTGCTTGGCTATGGAAGGCTCGATTATTTATAATAAATTGTCAAAAACAGTTGTTGTCATTCGAGTGAAATTGACAAAAGATCCGTCAGACATTTGAAGATCGCATAGAATATCCATCCTTCTTTCTCTTTGCAGTAAATAATTTCGCACCCACCACCTTTTTCTCCTCTTACGTTTCGATAAACTCGTTAAAATAAATAGATATGCAGCTGTCATCATAACCTCATCGGGTGGCAAGTGTAAATAGATACGCAGCTCTCATCATAACCTCATCGGGCGACATTTCCGCGACAAGTGATATGTGAGTCCCGGCGTGTACACGTCAAATGACCGTGTCATTGTCCCCGAAACATGAGCGTAGATGTTGATGCGACACGCCGCGCGGAATGTTTCGCGATTTGTCCCCTAGTGAATGAATGGCTTTATTCAAGATTGTTTCACAATTTGTCCAAACAGAAATTACCCTTTATTTTTAGAATAACAAAATCATTAAATATCCTGAGACAAAAAGGACATGACATATTTATTTGTGCACGCATAAAGAACATACAGGACATCCGTTACACATGTTAATATTCAATCGTCATAGTGGAAATATTGGCATTAATTTAATATTTGGACACTTTGAATGAATAAAATAAACCTAGTACTTATTTTTTATAATAATCATCAAGTCAAAATTGACAAAAGTATACAATGCAAAGATGAGACTAAATTTTAGATAAAGCCATGAATTTGAAAATGCACCGTAAATAAGATTCAATAAGGGTGAATATTTCATTTTCGAACATATTTACGCGCAATTCAATGGTCCTTATTGACAAACCATGTAAGGTGACAATTTTACTCTTGATGGCTACATTGGTCAAGGCAATACGTTGTGTACATGTAAATTATATAAAAATCACCAAAAAGGATACATTTTAGGAATGAGGTCCAGTTGGATAATATCTGCGAACAGTTTTTTTTTTTTAAATGTGCATTCTTTACTAAGTTAGCCAGGACAAGACGGGTATTAGGCATTTATTTTGCGAAGATGATCCAAAAACCCTTTTAATGACTCAATCTTTTCATTTTGTTTTTTAAATCAGTACAATTCTGCACCGTTCTTATTTTGTTTGTTGCTTTATCGATTTCATTATGCGATTTAAATTACTGGAAAAGTAAATTTGTTTAAACCCGATCATTTTTGTTTTAATATTATTTATTACTTAAGATATTCTCATTTTTTTTGCAGTTTAACCCTTGGTTACACTACACAAAATAAATTTAACACGGTTACTACTCAAGGGTCAGACAGATCCTTCCATTAAAACAATGTAAATTTTATTTACAAGTACAAATATTGAATTAAAACACACTATATACGAAAAATCATATATTATGTAATGATATATATAGTAATATATATATATATATATATAGATATATAGTAATGAAATTATACACATTTAATTATTTTCAGAACAATTTTAATTGCAAGTATTGCAAATCGGTATTTTACAGGAAGAACAAACACAGTTTGTTTTACCATCTTTTTTATAAGGGCAAATGCCGCAACGCTTTCTTTTAAATGCAACATTAGTGACAGCTGGGACAGGACTATCAGGCATCGGCAGTTGGAACACCCTTGATGTTATCCCATAATTGCCGGGGTATCTTTTCATTGTAAATTTGCTGTCGAGCGTAGGGTATACGTAACTCTATGCCCAGCTAGCGAAGTAGTTAGGTCGATTTTCGAATTTTACGAAATTTTGGAATTTGAAACTTGATTATGATGGACACGCCTATAACGTGTGATTTCTAATTCATAATTTTTTTCTCCTTATCCTTAAACACTTTTTAATCATCTTTTACACACTTTCGGCCTTTTTTTGACAAAGCCATTTTTTTTTCTTTTGTTTGCACATTTTTACCGTTTTCTCCGCGACTATACACGATAATCACAATTTTTAAAAAGAGTACAATTGAAAAATCTTTGCCACGTGACTTTTTCTAAACATCTATTTTCTTCTTTTTTCGTTTTTATGCTCGATCGCGTGAAATTTCGTTTTTACTGCACATCTCGGTGCTTTGCGTTCAGATTCAAAAGTAAGACGTTTTGTGCCGAATCTGGTCATCTTTTTTTTTTACATACATCAATTTTGCGTAGCTTTCTTTCTCGCCGAAATACAAAAATTAACACCCGTTTTCAGTCCGTTTTCGCGAGGGCGCCGTTTCTGCAACTGTAGGGGTAGTTTTAACGAAATTAAAAAATCGAGTACCAGGTTCAAACAATAGTTGAAGGCGCCATCTTTTGCGCATATTTTTAAATTTTTTCACCCCCTCCACTTTTCTTGGTACGCAACCAAAATCGAAATTTCCGTTTCTTTAATAACTAGGTCAAAAAATATCGCAGAGCAGTGAGACAACTTTCACCACGTAGCGCTTAATGATGCGCGTCTTTTCTGTTGAAATTTTTTATTTTGAAAGGCATGGCCGTGCGGCGGCGATCTTTTTAGCGCGTTTTTTAAATTTTTGTATGCTGCTCCGCGACGGGGAGACCTATAGTCACCGGCGATATCTGAATCGATGGAGGAAGAGTGCAACTAACGAGTCTAGCAAAAAACATTGTTTCAAGAAGCGTTGTGCTGGCCCCTTGAGCGCCATTATTGCCCCCATAATACAAAAATCTCTCGATGAAGGAAAACTACCCGCGGATTGGAAGAGGGCAATGGTAACTCCCATTTATAAGAAGGGAGACAAATTGAATCCAGCCAACTACAGACCTATAAGCTTAACATCAGTTCTGTGTAAGGTAATGGAGAGAATAATCGCTGAGGACTTACGAAGATTTATGGAAGACAACGGCATTGTAGATTTGGATCAGCACGGATTTGTGCCTGAACGTTCCACTGTGACTAATCTTCTCACATGTCTAGAAAGGTGGTCCACTAGTTTTGATAGCCGTGAACCTATAGACATATTTTATCTTGATTTTGAAAAGGCTTTTGACAGAGTCCCACTTAATAGATTAATCGCTAAGTTAGAACATCTAGGAATCCGTGGTTCACTACTTCAATGGATTAAGAGCTTTTTGACTGAGCGCTCCTTTGCTGTCCGAGTGGGTGACTCTCTATCTGCACCGCAAGTAGTTTTAAGTGGAGTTCCACAGGGGAGTGTGCTGGGACCAATTCTCTTTATTTTATACATTTTGGATCTTCGTGCTGCTGTCCAGTCCACTGTGAGTTTCTTTGGTGATGACACAAAATATTTCGGTAACCCCCTTACTGACCATGAGGTGTTACAGAGAGACTTAAATCAATTATCGGAGTGGACAAAGCAGTGACTCATATGTCTTAATGTTGACAAATGTTGTGTTCTCCATGTCGGCAAGAATAACCCAAATATTGAGTATACCTTAAACGAAAGCCTGATTAAGTCAGTGGTCTCGCAGAAGGATCTGGGTGTTACTATTACCAAGGACTTTAAATGGTGTGAGCACATAGCGAGTGTGGTTAAGAAGGCTAACTCTATTTTGTATTTAGTGAGAAGATCATTCCAACATCTGACACTACCACTATTCACAACTATTTATAAGACGTATGTGAGGCCTCTCCTCGAATATGCCTCTCAGATCTGGAATCCATATTTTGTTAAAGATATAGTTTTACTGGAAAATGTTCAGAGACGAGCCACAAAATTGCCCTTGGGTCTTAAAAACCTGGAATATGCGGAAAGGCTGAGAGTATTGAAACTGCCCACTCTTCAGGAGCGACGAGCAAGAGGTGACCTCATCGAGACATTCAAGATTCTATCGGGCTACTACAATATTCCTAATATGACAGATATGTTTGCATTTAACACTAATGTGGGCCTTCGAGGACATCACCTGAAGTTGAACAAGTCTCGGTTCTCGTGTAACCCAAGAAAGCATGCATTAAGCAATAGAGTGGTCAATATGTGGAACAGTTTGCCCGAGGATGTTGTGTCTGCAGCCAGTGTCAACCAATTTAAGAATAGGCTGGATATTCAAATGAGAGACAGTGATATGGGCCTATCAGCTTAAGCTGCCTGCCCATTATCAATAATAATAATAAAATGAATCGTTTTAGCGTGACGGAAGCTTACATCCGGATTTCACCATTTCAGCTGTAGCTTCGCAGCAGTAAGCCCAATTTCAAATCTAAAAAATACGTTTTGTAGGGTCTAGCTTTTCACAGATGACCCTATTTTTAGTTTTTTTCTATCTTTATTTTTAGAAAAGTTATAAGATACGCAAAGATGATAAATTAAATATATTTTTTAGATTTTCTTGTTTTTCCCGAAACGCATCGTTTCTCGCTGGAATGTATTTATTAATACGATTTATTTAATTTTCTTCAGTACCAGGAGATCTCCCGTCGTGCGCGCATGCCCCGATCAATTTTTTACTATTTTTACGAAAATTCAATTGAAATTTATTCGAATTACGATTAAACTTTTTCAAAAAATAATTGCACATACATTTTTAGTTTTCTGTTATTCCCTACGAATAATATTTTTTAAGGTTGAAAACTTAACTAATGTTTTTTAATATATCATTTTCAAAAATAATATTTTTCACATCAATTCAAAATAACATTAACAATTTTTGCTAAATTTTCCAATTCTCAAAAGCTATAAGATTGGCCATTTATGGATTTTAATTGGAAACATTTTAATTATCAAAATCTAATCTATTCATTTTTTTGGATTCTTATCCGTTTATTTATTAAATTATAACTTGGGTCTTTTGAATTTTGAAATTTTGTTAACTTCTTTATAGTATTTATATTTATATTTCTTTTATATTTTCTTTTCTTTATATATCAGAATATCTTTTCCAAGTCTTCTCTGTTTTTGTTTAAATCATTTTGAAAACTTTTTTGTTATTTTTTTTAAAGGTCTCAATTGGATATATTTTATTTTATATTATGTATTTAGAATTCTAACAGCTTATTCATTAAAAGAAATATAACATATGTGGGGTATAAAAGCGAAGGCAGCAATTTCGAAAAAAAATTACATGTAATCATCGAGGATTAATAATTTATAATATACTGAATTCGATATTTATATGAAATAAATTTACAAAAAACATGATTTTGGAAGGGATCGATACATAAAATCTAAAATTTAGTACATTTTAAATGAGTCGTTATCGGTGAATGCATTCAAAATATTTTTTTAATTTTTTGGATGTTGCTACCTTTGCTTTTATATATGATACGCCACATATATGGTAAATAAAAATATTAAGGGCCTGTAATAGGTAATAATAAGAGTAATAGTTAAGAAAAAAGCATAGATTTTTGCATTCTCCTCCAATCAAAACACCCGTTTTCGTAAAAAAAAATTGCTTTTTGCTCAACACATACTCTTAACTTCTGATCAAACAACAGGCCCTAAGCCAATTAAAATAATTTGCTTGATGAAATTAGAATACATTGTAATAAAAGATAGAGAAAACATAATATATTTAGCAGATGTAATGAAAAGATTGAAGAAAGAAATTGTTGAAATGAGATATAGGAGTACATTAATGCATAAGGGAAGTACGTAAATTTCCAGAGGGAAAGGAAGGTAGGCGGAAATGGATTTCTAGGGTTTCTACATGTAGTTTTTTTTACAAAGCCGTTTTTGGCGATTCTTTTACTTTTTTCAGACATATTTACGGTTTTCTCTGCAAATATGAAAAATAATGACAATTAAAAAAAATACGAAAGATAAGTCGTTGCTGCGTGACTTTTTTGTAAAATTTATTTTCTTCTTATTCTTATTTTGTTTATTTTGCTATGTTCATTTCGTTTTTACCTCATACTTTGGTGTGTTGTGATCGGATTCAAAATTGAAGTGTGATATTTTTTGCCCAATCTGGCCATCTTTATTTTTTATATGCAATGATTGCTATATTTTTAAATTTTTTCTATCTTTATTTATAAAAAAAAATATAATCAAAAATATTTTATTTCGATGCGTGTATTTAAGTTTTTCAATGAGATTATATTTTTTATTTTGACGTAAGCCGGATATCGACAATTTAAAAATTGCGTATTTTTCAGCTATTTTCGTCGCAGGGATCTCTCTTTTTCTATATTAGATTAATTATTTTCTTTTTTCGTTATTTTTAGACAGATTAGAATTTTGAAAACTGTTTTGTTAATTTTTTTTTAATGTAGTTTTTTAATATTTTTTTCTTACTTTTTTTGGAAAAAAAAATTTTTTGTTTATGAATAGTACATTTTTCAAAGCAATATTTTTTTTTAAAAAACAAAAATATTTTTTTGTAAAAGGTCGAAAAAGATTTTATTGATAAGTTAATTTTTTCTTTGAAAAATGCAATTTTTTTCAATACAAGTTTGAATACATAATCTTTCACATATTCATTAATATTTTTCCATTTATGACCTAACTTAACCTATAATAGTTTTCTTCTTCTTTGCTCACACAATGATTTAAAAACTGACAATACTCCAAACTTCGGCGGCACAGTGGACGCTTAGTTTTGACCGCGTAGCGGTCGCCACGGCAGCGCATCGGTGGCACTCCGGTCGCGCAGCGGGCGTTTTGGCCGCGCAGCCATTTGGCCTTTGCGCGGCCATTTCAAACATTTCGGATACATTTTGTTTTTAAGTTTTCCGGCCTTTACTCCCGAACGCGCAGTCCGATCTTCGCGATCGGGGCATTATTGGAAAGGGGAGCTCGGCGCGCAATGTTCACCGTCAACCTTCTTCTTCGTTACTAACCCAACCGTCTTCTTCTTCTTCTTCGTTACTTTGAGTCTGCCGCCAGGCTAAATTGCACGTGTAGTCGTGCAACGGGCACCTAGTATTCATATTATTTTATCACAAGTGTAGATATGCAATGATTTTTTTATCGTTTAAGTAAAAAAATAATTCTTTTTTTCAATTCTGATTATGTTGCCAACACAACATTACCGTGGTATTTTTAATATCATGACATTTTTTAAAGAAGTGCCTGCCCAAACAGCATTGACAGGCGACATTATTCTAGCGTTGTTAGTTTGGCAAGCCTGGAGCGTCGTGTTTCAGCCATTATAAATTTGACATCCGCCCGTTTTCTTCTTCTCTAAAATGCTTGCGCCGAGAACACGTTTTGAAAAGGCTCCGATATATGCGGCGCATGCGGGCTTCCGAAATATGTAGTCCATCGGCTTCATTTTATATAAAGTTAACAAGTGAAACATCAGCGATATCAAACTGTTCTTGCACCCGTTTCTCTTCTCTGTCCCCCGTTGGAGCCGACTGACGCGTTTATAAAAAGTTCCAAATAACGTGCCACTCATAAAAAACAAAAAGGTGACTGTTAAAACGATGAACCGACATTCAAATTGAGCTAGTCGATATGTGAAACACTTCCGTGACGTCCGATCCAGGAAATACAGAGATTCTTGCGGGTCCAAAATATACTGTGTCGACGCGTCCATATGCGATGCCATTGACTTGTTTTATTTAGAAAGAGAAATACACCGCTTCTCCCTATGAATAGATAACCATCTGAAAACTCACTGCTCGATGTTTATACGCCTTCTTTGAAATGAAATTTTAGTGAAAGTTGAAAATAACATCTCATAGGTGTCTCCGTTCCCATCTCCGCACACGGTAAATCTCGTGCATTTCGAAGATCGCATCGCTTCTACAATTTCCTGTGTTGTACGCGCCATAAGGTCCAGAATCGACTTCATCTGAGGCATCATCGTGCTTCCTCCCAGACTTCTGAGAAATCGAACCAGTGAACAGCGAAATTTTCGATAATGAATCAAGGATGGTTTCGAATTAGAAAGTTGTCACAATAAATTGTCAACGTACTGTGCCCTTTATTCGCACATGACCCTTTGTTGAATAAACATTACTGACCCACGATGCAATAATACGAACTAACTATTTTTGAAAACAAAAACAAAACTACAGTAAAACCGCATTTTTACACTTCTCCGGGGAACAGAAAAAATCGGTGTAGAACAGAGGAAAATGTAAAAGTGAGGAAATGAAAATTTTACACCAAAATGAGCTTTCGATGGAAGTGAAAACAATGAATGCTTAAAATAATTTCATATTACATGTTATTTTCAAAAATGTACATTACGATTTGGATTAATTTTTTTTACCTAGTTACTATTTTCATCTGTTGCTATTGCTAAAAAACATAACCCTGTTTCAACAGAGTTTTAATGAGCCTGGGGCCGCGTCGCATATATCCGACGGAGCGCGACTGTCCCCAGGGGCCGCGTCGGATATATCCGACAGGCACAAAATATATTATTTATCGACGGCCGCGTATCGAATTTGAAAAACGTAATTTTTTCCCAATAGAGAAATCCTGTTGTGACCTGTCGTTCCATTTTCGACTCAAAAACATGGCCGATTATAGCTTAAATCAACACTCAAAGTAGAAGTTTTTCGGTCGTCAAAATCGTATAGAAAAGTTATAGATGTCGCCCTAAACTCATGTTGTACGATCGAAAATTAAATAATGAAATAATATTCCGTCGTCGTCACGTCCTTAGTACGCGAAAAACACATGCGTGGTACATGCAAAAATCACGTGTCTGTCGCCGTGTCGATCTATTCCGTCGTCATGTGCCCAGCGCGCGAAAGACGTACACGTGTATGGTACATGCAAAAATCACGTGATTCCGTTGCTATGTCGATAGGAAGGGTTTTTTATTTCTTCAGTTCGCGCCCAGCAATCACAGTTGGAACACGGATCTACGCGCGGATAATATATACATATATTCGCGATTTTTCTTGGTTTGTGGTGCAATTTGATACAAACAGTGATTTATTAACAAAAATACATTATTTATGTTGCGTTTATTTGAGAAATGTGTGTGTTAAATGTGGATCATATGCTTCAAAATTTAAAGTGAAACAATGGCGTAGTGTTTTGTGTTGCGCGGCACGAAAGCAACGGAAGGAAACATGTTATATGTGTTTTGAGTGTGATGTTCCGTTGTGTGCCGTGCCGTGCGACAAAATATACCACACAGAAGAAAATTTTTAGGTAGGATATCAAATAATAATAGTAGTGTATGTAGTAAATATTAATTTTCGGCAAATGTTTTAATTATTATTTTTCGACAAATGTTTTAATTATTATTTTTCAGCAAATGGTTTAATTATTATTTTTCGACAAATGTTTTCATTATTATTTTTCGGCAAATGTTTTAATTATTATTTTTCGGAAAATGTCGGGCTGGCAACATTATCGGAATTCAAAAAAAGATTATTTTTTTAAATTTTTTGATAAAAAAATCATTGCATTTCGACACTTCCGATAAAATAATATGAATGTGTGTGTTTTTTTTAATATACGCATGTTTTCATGGTTTTTTCGTAAAAAGAAAAATCACAAAAAATTCAGAAAATTTCCGGCCCTTGCCTATATGTTGCTTTGGAATTTTTAGGCCCTCAACAAGTTAAATGTATTTTTGTATCAGTTCATGTACATCAGTTTGCCTCCAATCCTCTATTAAATTCAGGTAACATTTGGGCCCTTATTCTCTAGGTAAATCGCTAAATTTTAGAGGATTATATTTTTACAGCGCCCATATCTTTAATTTCGTATTCTGTTAAAAAATTAGCAGATGCTCTAAACTCTGCCTGTAAATGTCATTTTAATGAGCCTGGGGCCGCGTCGCATATTTGTGACAGGCATAAAATAAATTATTTATCGACGGCCGCGTATCGAATTTGAAAAACGTAATTTTTTCCCAATAGAGAAATCCTGTTGTGACCTGTCGTTCCATTTTCAACTCAAAAACATCACGGATTATATTTTAAATCAACAATCAAAACAGAAGTTTTTCTGCCGTCAAAATCATATAGAATTGTTATAGATGGCGCCCCGATCGCGTGTTGTGCAATCGAAATTCAAATATTCCATCGTCAAGGTCACGCGCAATGTGCGCGGGAAATAAGATTTATTTTTTTCGATTTTCGATTTATTTGTACACGTATATACAAATATATACGATATGTTTTGCGATATTTGTCAGTTTTTGTTGGTTTATGATTCAATTGAATACTAATAGTGATTTATTAACAAAAATACACGCAATTTTTTTGCGTTTATTTGAAATATGTGTGTGTGTGTGAAAGTGTATCATATTTATGTGTTATGAGTGCGATGTCCCGTTGTGTGCCGTGCCGTGCAACAAAATATACCACACAGAAGAAGATTATTATTATTAATAGTAGTGTTGTCTCTAATAAACAAATAAAAAATTATTATTATTTTTCAGAAAATGTTGCGCTGTCAACATTATGGAAATTCAAAAAAAGATTATTTTTTTTACTTAAATGATAAAAAAATCATTGCATTTCGACACTTACGATAAAATAATATGGATATGTGTGTTTTTTTAATATACGCATGTTTTCGTGGTTTTTTCGTAAAAAGAAAAATCACAAAAAATTCAGAAAATTTCCAGCCCTCAACAAGTTAAAATCATGATGCATTTTATAATGATTTAAGAAAAAAAATTCAAGAAAGTGCGTAAAACAAAATGAAATGAAAATTTAACAATACAAACTAACGAAATACTTTAAAAAAAACGATTCATGGCTAAATCCAATGGTTCCATTGCATATACAACGAAAATGAGTATTTCACTATATTATTGAATGTGCTAATAACAAAATGAAAGATAATTTACGTTTAAATAGTAAGTATTAAATAAGATATTACACTTTAAAGTTCCGAAAAATGAACTGCATATTTTGACATTTCATAGGCAATATATGAGGTTGGGTTAGGTTATTAGGTTTGGTTTGTTTAATTTAGATTACGATTATTTTAGTTAGATTAAATTAACAGGACGTTAAATTATATAGTGAAATACTTATTTTCATTGTATTAACAACGGAACCATCATCTTGGATTATTCCCGATTCATAAGTCAATATATCACGGCGGCTGTCATTTAGATCGCGCCAAAACGCGAGTGAAAACCGCCAAAACGCCGTTACGATTTTCGCGCACACGAATTGAACATTTGAACATCAGTAATTAGTGTGTCCCTTTTACGTTACTTCATTACTAACGTAATTTGTACGCACTCGAGCCGGGACCCGAACAAAAAGATCGTAATTGCCGCGTTAAAAATTCATCTAATGTTAGCGTATTGAATTTTTAGAAAGAAAAAGTAAAATTTATAATTTCGCTCGTAAATTTCAATGAATGTGGAGTTGACATATTGAATTTTCTAAATGATTCGGTGTAAAACCGGGGAAGTGTAAAAAAATTCATTCGCGTAAATTGCGTGAAATATTTGTATGGGAATGTATGGATTCGAATTTTCAGTGTAAATAGCGGGAAAATGAGGAACGTAAAATCAAAGTTTTACTGTAATATAAATAAAGCGGATTGGCGCCAACGCATGTACAATTTCCTAGTGAAATATCTTTAAAGTGTATCTATGGTCCTACCTGTTTGAGCCTGACCTCTGATTTTTACTTTAGACAACTGAAATCCTTTTGCTTATTCAATACTTGAAATGGACTTTACTTTCTGTTTATGACTTAATGTACTTGAAGAAGTCTTGGGCTGTCTAGCACCGATTGTTGTAAACCTATAAAATTGCTAAATTGACCTTCCATCAACCAATTTCCTCGTAATTCAATTCACACATACAAATTTGTCTATTGTAAAGTGTAATGTTCCATATTTAAATTCTAAATTAAAAATTCTTCTAACCCAAACCTATATTACCTGTTTCCCCAGTCTGCCATAATACTCTTTTAAATATAATTGTCATTTAATATAAAAAACAATGTGTTATTTATTTAACCGCTAAATTGTCAAATACATCTGGGATTCATCGAACCTGAGGGGACCATCGAGCTAGGCGAATGTTAAAAGGTAAATTTGTTTATTAGAGATAACACTACTGTTATTATTTTATGCCTACCTAATATTCTTCTTCTGTGTGGTATATTTTGGTGCACGGCACACAATGGAACATCGCACTCATAACACATAAATATGATACACTTTCACACACACATATTTCAAATAAACGCAACATAATTAATGTATTTTTGTTAATAAATTACTGTCAGTATTCAATTGGATCAACAAACCAACAAAAACTGACAACCATCGTGAAACGTATCGTATATATTTGTGTATACGAGTTAGACATGCGCGCCGCGCCGCCCTTGGGCCACGATGCCGCCGCCGAGTCAAGCAAATCGGCGCGCCGATTTTGGGTATTAGATTTTAGAAACACCTTAAATTAATTTTTTTTTAAACTGTTTCGTCTGTTTTTATCGATTAAATTGTGCAAAAAGGTCTGAAGAAAAGAATAAACAAAGAAATCCACACTGTTAGACTCTGGGTCAAATATTAAAAGGGCTATATAAGACAGCCACTTTTTGCTTAGGGCACGGATTGCACGATCTCGTAACTGTCGATGGAATCAAAAGTGTACCTAAGATTGAGTGAAATTGACAACTACATGGAGCATAAAAATACCACGCGTGCCGCCTTTCTGGCAGACTACATTAAAAAACAAGTGTAAGCACACTTGGTAGCAACACTTGGTAACACAAACAAAAGAAGCAACAGATCTAGTAGCAAGAAGATTTGAAGATATGTCAGCAGCTACTTCCGACTCTGAACCTGTTGCAAGTGCATCTTCTGGACAAACCTTACGATCCAAACTTTCCAAGAAATATAGCAGCAACGTCACAGATTTAGACTCAGAAGACTTCAAAATTTCACAATAATGTTGGAAGTACCTAGCTACTACGAGATCAGAAGATTTAGAAGTTGTCCAAGGAGATCCTTATCCTTATCTACTGGAAAGAAGGAAAAAAAAGCATTTCCGTGGCTCAACGCGCTTGCTTGAGTTGTGCTGGCAATCCCAGCTACCAGCACACCCAGCGAGCGTGTGTTTTCATTGCCAGCCTTGTTGTAAATGCCAAAAGGTCTCGGCTGAGCCCCGTGAGAGACGAGGGGACCCACCGCACACCCAGGGCCGTTCTATGAGCAATACTTGACGTATCGACCCTACACTTTCGTCACCCATTAACGGCATTTTTAATGCTAAAGTGGCCATACTCACCGCCCCGCCGACACTCATGGGAATGCAAGAGGAATGGGGAGGCGTCCACACAAAACCTCTTTTCTGCCTCCAAAGCGCAGGGACAAATGACAATTGGAATATACTTAACATAATCATAAGTGGGAATTGCAAATTACGTATGTACAGGAAATGCTACAGTGAAAGGGACCCACCACACACCCTGGGCCGTGTTATGCGCAGAACGTCCATATCGGCCCAGCACGTTCGCCACCTAGTTAGCATTAAAATAATGCTTGAAGCAGGAACACGTACTCCTGTGACCTGGAGAATCGGCCTCCCAAACCCTTCACTGTCCGAGCGTCTTTATTTAGAAAAAAATGTACACAATAATATTACAAAGGCAACAAACACAGATAAATAAAATCATCCGGTGCATCTGATTGACGCGGGGACAGTGGGAGATCATCAACCCCGTAGGAAAAAAGACAACACAAAAACAACAGCACAAAAAGGGGTGCTCTTGCGGCCGAAAAAGTCGGCACCAGCCATACTAGCAAAAGTGTAACAGGAGCAAGTATACAAAAGAAGATAATAGACCGTAATTTAAAACTACATAAGTAACAAAATGAAAATCAAAGTAATGGTAAACATAAGTGCATTAGGTAGAATAAAAGAAAAGAGAAACAAATTGGCGAAAAATATTAATAATAGATTATTGTACCAAAAATTAAATAGCAGGATATTTTTATTCGGATTCATATTGAGTAGTCGCCCTGAGGATTTCCCAACGGGACACCCACACCCTAACAAACTCACGGAGGCATTCAAAGTTTCTTCCATTCCCGAACAAGATTGGCGTTTGTGAGATGCCGACCAGTGTCATGTGACCCGAATATTCATATCTAGCATCCATCAAGATTCGCAATTCCAGAGGATATGCCCCGGAGCCTGGAGCACCATGGATGAGCGGAGAGTCCAAAATCATGGAGTTTACATCTGAACTCTCCGTAGCCCAAAAGTATCTATACCCTATAGTGGTCCAGTGCCGGAAAATAACCTCCGGAAAAACTCAAGTATCTTTCTTTAACCGTCACCCTCGGAAAAAAGGAGTGTGTCCATCTCCCGGTGGTGGCGGTGTCCCATCTGTCTTGCCATACTTCTAACGTTATTAACCTAACACGCATTTCCAACGCCTGCAGTCGCTCGTTTTCCAGGGGCCTGAGACTTCTACCAAAGTAGTCTATTTCCAGGCCCCTCAGCAATCTGCGACGGGCGCAAGCCTCAAGGACCTCGAGACCGGCAGGGAGCACATCCGCCATCCTGACTGGAGACAGTCCGGTAGGCACCCGTCAGTCCAAGAAATGCTACAGTACAAAATATGAATGCAAAGTCCATAGTATCCAAAGTAATTAGCATAAGGATAAAAACACAACATGTAATCATATAACTTAAGAGCCAGATTAATTAAAATAAATACAAAATTGCACCTCAGAAGACATGAAATAAGCTCCATGAGAGTTAACAAGATCATATTCATACATGACAATTATGAGTTATGCAGAGAAAACTGTGATCTTGAATGAAAGCATGGTTTTCTTTGCACCTAAAATTTGCATTCGAAAACTTTATAATAGAACACCTAAAATTTGCATTTGAAAACTTTATAATAGAACCCTCCTTGATTTGAATATTTCTGCTTCTGTTTTTCCACGACATCTAAACATTCCTTAAAAAACATATCGCCTAAGAAAATGAGCCGCGGAGCGCCGCCGCCAACCGTTTCAGGCCGGCACGCCGCCACTGGCAAATTCAGGCTCGGCGCACATGTCTAATACGTCATACATACATGTGTAATACGTGTACAAGCCGTGAATGCCAAGCGCGAACTGAAAAAATTAAAATCGTTCCTGGATCATTTCAGAAAATATCACGCATCTCAATTGTGTAAATCCATCAACGGGGTGACAGAATCACGTGTAAAATGCATGTCTCCCGCGTACTTTGCGTGTGACCTCGATGAGGAAACATTAAAGTACGATAAAGTAGCACCCGGTTTAGCGCCATCTATAACTATCCCATACGATTTTGCCGGGAGAAAAACATTGTTACAAAAAAATCGGCAATATTCTTGAGTTGAAAATAGATTGACAGATCACCAAGGGATTTCTCTACTGGGAAAAAATCATGTTTTTCAAATTCGATATGCGGCGCCGGGAAATCATCCATTACGTTCCCGTTGGCTATACTCGACGGGGCCTTCAGCAAATTAAAAATCCTTAATATAAATTTACTCTTCTTTTTGTATTGGTTCACCAGTGCTAATAATTTATTTTCAATCACATTAAGCACTAATAACCAGTGATTTTTTAATTTCAAAAGGGTAGAGAATAGGAAGACAGAGAAAAACAGTACAAATTTACAATATAAATCCACATATTTAACTGAATAACCAATAATTAAAGCCATTCTGTTACCTATAGGGTGTGTCAAATTCAATCTCCTGTTTGGTCATCCCCTCCACCTTTTCACAGAAACTTTTGAAAGCGGTCTTGAGTTTGTGTCTAAGCTCTCTCTCGCTCTGCTCAGCAGCTAGATCGTCCCTGTCGTGCATGTGTTGGTGCTTGCCCAAGTCTGTGGTGATCTCTCCCACCTCCGTATAGAACTGTACATCCACGTGTTTCTTCTTTCCTGAAATTAATATGCGCTGAATAAATCCCCTTGTGAGCAATGTAACCATTGAAAACCTGACAAAGTCAAGAATCATCAACGTATACAGAATTCATAATGAGGATGCTGAAGTTAGAAATTACAAATTTATATGTTTGGAAAAGTAATAAAACTATTCTTACCAAACATTATAGCGTGTTTCAAATGGAAGTGAAGAAGAATGATCATTTCACCATCACAGGGTTGGAAGTAGGCATTCTTAATATTGTTGTATAATATATCCACCTTGTCGCCACGCACTGACGTGTATCGGAAACCGTTAACATGAGCTTCCAGAGACCCTAAAATAAATAGTATTTTGATTAAGGATGTATCCAATACCAATATAAGAGCAAAAGGGCAAAAGAAATACCTCGTACCATTGCTGAGCAAATATGTGTCGATATGGAGCTATTTGACTTAGTCAATAAGGGTAGGTGACTATTAAATAAGCTAAGCCCGAATTATAAAATGGTATCACGTTTCCACATTACGGAAAAAGTTATACCAGAAATATAAATATATGAGCGAATGAGAACTAAAGTACTAGAACTGTTAAAAGTGCTGTTGCATATTGTGATAACCACCGACACATGGATAAACGACTCCTCTTCGCAATCTAAAGATTTAATTTGCTTGCTTCGAGTACAAGCTTTATTGCCTCGAAGTAATTGCATTCGACGGCCTTCAGCACTCAGGATCCAACATAGCATGTAATGTAATAGTAATCTAAAGTTGATGTTGTTTATGCTGTGTGCCGCACTAAATAATACATGAAAGCGCTATTTACTCCCTTTATATTAACTTGTGGCATCTGCTTGTCTTCTTGTCCTTTCGAAAAAACTTTGGATCCATTTTAAAACCCTTTCCCGTGATTCAATCGAGCTGAAACTTTGCAAGCAGACTCGTGGCGACGATCAAGAAGATCTATAAAATTTTCGTTAAAAAAAATTAATAAATTTTTGGATTTTTCAAATTATGAATGGTTTTTCATACAACTTATTAAGTTGTATGAAAATATTTCAACGCGTCTGGTAGACGCGAAACCTGATTATGATATAATTTTGGATTTTTGGAAATTTTTTATTACTCCCTTTGATAGCGTCGCCCGACCGAAGCCCAACGGGTAGGGTAAGCGAAAAAAAAATGTTTCAACTAGTAAATGAGAAAGGGAGTATAATAAAAACGTGGTTTTTATTGGATACTTCTTTTTTACTTGATTGTTTTTTATTAAAATTCATGGTTAGACGCCACTAATTTATAAAAATTTTTTTTTCTTAATGATACATAACTATATATAAGTTTTTATAAGTACTTGTTTTATCACATTACCATAATAATTCTTTATACTATAACAATTTCTTTCGACTTGTCATACTTGGGTTTTGATTGTTTTATTTTATATTTCAATAGATTTTACAGCCGAATGTACAAAACAATGTAATATAATATCAATAAACTGAATGAAAAACATATTTGAAAACGAGCATCACTGCGAGCGTGGAACCGCGCAATGAGGCAAGGTTATTAACACAAATTTAGAGTGAACCAAGATTTATTGAAAAGATAACTTTTTAAAATCATAATTTAGGAAACTAAGTCTTTCATATAATAAATGTGAAATAAAAAGATAACAATAACCGAAAACAAAACTCACGCATTACCAACGGACACTGCGAACTTTTATTCAAAGATTTACGTTATTTTTGAAAAGTCTTTACTTCAAACTATTGCAAAATAATAAAAATACAAAATAAACAACTTATACACTTTATCAGAAATTACTTCAATAAACAATAAAAAACCATTGCGTACCTTTCGCACCGATCATAGAAAAAATGGCTTATTTTAGTTCCTCAAATTATTATAATAGATAAACGGAAAAAAATGCACGCGGGCATAGGAGCGCGGATCCGCGCTGCGGCAGTTTAAGGAGGTAGCGTGGGTCTGCGCTCCTGCAAAGGTTACTGAAAGATTTGATTATTTGGAAAATGAAGAATCTTATTATTTAGCCACCGCGATAGATCCGCGTCATGTTATAACAATTCATAAACAATCTACTATTAGTATGGCAAAAAGACAGCTTGGAGAGTTACTGAATTCACAAACTATTTCAGAATCGACGACAACACTTAAGTACAACTTCTGAGCCATTAACGAAATGTGGGACATGGAGTGATTGTGAAAATATTATTAAAGAGGCTGAAGAAGATGAGCCTCTCTCTCTTTTGAGCACTGATTCTCTTAAACTAGAGAGATATCTGAGATCTCCCGATATATCAAGAGAAACAGATTCTCTTGTTTTCTGGCGCAGTGATGTTCCATATCCAAGTTTGAAAAAATATTTCACAAATGAGTTCTGTCGCATCTGAAGCTATTTCTCAAGACTTACGAAATCGGCTTTCATTGAATAATTTAAGAATGTTGTGTTTTCTGAATAAAAATCTCATAAATGTGAATTTTAATTATTAATTTCTAAAAGATTCTGTTAAATTACAATTATTAAAATTTTGTCACAAATGTTAACATTCTAAATAAATATTATATATGTAATTTTGTCTGTTTCTAATCTGAACCTACAACTTTGCTCCTTTTGAAATCTTCACTTTCCATATCGATCTCGTCGATACTTTTTTATAAATTTCGGTATTGTATCGTAGAAGTGCGTATTGATGCAATTTTAACAGACACTGATTGCAGTAAATGTCCTTGCGTCGTGACAGTGATAACTTATTTGTTGAATATTCATGTGAACATAAATATCATAGTTAAAATACAGTAAACTTCATTAATTTGCAATTCAAGTAATCCAAAAAAAATCAAATTACAGTAGAGTGTCGATTATCCGAACGACCGCTTATCCGAAATATTATGCCCGCCCGACCCGCGCGTGCCTACTTCCTCCCGCCTCCTGCGCTACGGTGTTCATGCACTTGTCGCGACTTGTTAGTTGTACTCGTATGTCACTTCCAAGTAGCCGCTAGTCGATAAACTAAATTTAAACTAATGCTACTGGCAGCCACCAATTGCCCATGCTTGTCATTGGTAAAATCAAGAAACCACGTTATTTCAAACTCGATAATATGTCTGCGATGCCTATCGTTTACACTTTGCAAAAGAGTACTTTCATGGAATGGTTTACAGAAACTTTTATACCCTCTGTAAAAGCCCATCAATTAAAAAATGATGAGAGAGAAAAAATTATTGCTTCTTGATAACGCCCCAACTCATCCACCATGTGACATCTAAAATGAAAAAGACGAGTTTATAAAAGTCATGTTTCTTCCACCTAACGTGACTTCATTATTATAGCCTATGGACCAAGGGGTTATTGAAACTTTCAAACGGTATTACAGAAAAGAATTGTTACGTAAGTTATTTTTGGAAAAAGAAGAAAGCCTAATAAGAAATCATAAGAAAATTGATTTGAAAGACGTGTCCTACATGATCAGAGAAGCATGGGACAGAGTAAAAGTGCAGAACTTGAAAAATGCGTGGAATAAAGTTTTGTGTATAGTGGAAAATTCTCAAAGTGTATGTGTAAATGAGAAACAGGAAGATATGTCTGAAATGATAGATATGTTAAAAAAGCTCGATTGCCACGAATGTGATGAACAGGTTCAACAATGGATGGATATCGACGATGAAGATCCCAGGTACCAAATTATGCAGGATAGCGAAATTTTAGACCTCATGACTAATAAGGCTGACACCACCGCTAGTACCTCATCAACTACAAGTTCAGAATGAAGATGAAAACATAACATATTGCCTTGCGTTGGTTTGGAACACAAGCTGAAAGCGACCGATATCAAATATCTGCCCTTAAAAAAGTATGTGACCTAGCCGCTCGTAAGCGAGTAGGCTTGCTTCGGCAGACGAAGATTGAAGATTTTTTTAAGCGTTAATTGTACCTAGTATGTACATACATGTTTTAAGCTACTCAAGATTGTCGTAAATTTATATATTACTTGACTTTCAAATTACAATGATATCTCTACGAACATAGCGGCGCTTTCAAGGTCACCAAAGCAGACACCACGACAGCAAATATGACGTTCGTTTAATATTAGATTATGAATTTTAGATAGAAGATTAGAAAAGGAACTTAATACAAAACTAGTTAAAAAAAAAACCTTATTATCTGCGATGAATAGATTGCTTTTGAATATCCAGGGTGTACCAGAGCTAGCAGCAGAAACTTGGCTGATAAATTCCTGCTTGTATTATGAGTCTAAAATGTTCAAGCAACCATAACCTAATATCAATAGTTATGGAGATAATCGAATTCAAAGTTTGCATTTTTTTTCAATATTTCTGCCTGAGCTTCAGCCAAGCGTTGGACTATCGTTAAAGTAACTTTATGAAAAATCAAAAATTAATTTGTATAAATACAAACAAAATTATATGATTAAAACGTTTCGGATAGAACTCGAAATGTGTAGTCATGGCATAAGGGTTAACACCAGCTGCTACACATATGTATTTTAGCGCCGCATTGAAAAATAAATAGTAAGTAAGACACTTTCCTTCCTTTATATTTCTTAAAATGTGCATGAGCAATGCACTTCACCTTTTGACTATGTGCATTAAAATTATAATATAACTAAACACGTTTGAGAAATCATGTGTGTATGTATTTTACCGCCGCGTTTAGATATAAATAGTAAGAAGGACACTTTACAGTAATTATCTTTACTTCCTTTATATTTCTTAAAATGTGCATGAGCAATTCACGTCACATTTTGACAATGTGCATTAAAATTATAATACGTCAACTAAACACTAGTGAGAAATCATGTATTTTAAACCTTTTTCAAATATTTTTTTATGATTTCTGATTTTAGATTCGAGAAATTATAAATTTAAAAAGTAATGAATGAACATTAACCGGTCGGATGCCCGCCGTACGTAACGCGGAATGTACTCTGTCTGCCGCGCAATTTCGCACAAGATTGCTGCTTTTTAGAAACTTTTTGTGATGGTTATATTCATGTAAGAATCAACAATAATCGCTAAGAAGTTGCAGTTTCTGATTTCTCAATATACAGACTTCAATAATGACTAATATTTCATTATTATAATTACTTGTAAAATAATTACTTATTCATTAATTATGAAATGTACACACATGTTTATCGAATAAAACTGTGGAAGCAATATCGTATTTCAATATTTTCGTTCTAAATATATCAAAGAATATAAAAATACAAAATTTTAACACTTTTTTATTTAAAAAAAAACCACTTTTTTTAACAGATAAATAACACAATTAATGCGCGGTTCGAAGACGACATTTGGAATGAATTTTTGTCCAGTTTGTGCGGGAAATGAGGTTACTTGAGAACCCGTTCATTCACTCAAAAACTGCATATAAAACCAATAATAAGCTTTAAAAACCCATAAACGCAGGTAAAATACGCCGAATTTGCATACGTATCTAGGGAGCGCAGATCTGCGCTCCGGCACATAGAGGATACAAAAGTTTTTGCGCAGATCTGCGCTCCGGCACCCGACCGGTTAAAATCGTGTCGGTTCAGATGATTTCAAAATGGTCCTCTTCCTCTGTTTAAATTGTGTGTCAATTTCAATAACTATATCGTATTTATTTTCAAAAATAAAAAATATGGTCTTAGAAATAAAATGATCTGGGCAAGCGGGTAAATGTTTTCTTTACCTACCCGACGATAAATATCATAAACATTGAGCTTTCGAAGGAGATAATCAGATAGCTTTGGCTTCGTAGAGCGTCGTCTCTGTCGCACGTTAGCAACAAAATGTCAAGTAATTGTGAGTGACAGAGACGACGCTCTACGAATAATTATATCTTTCTAGTACGATATGTAATTTTTACTGCCGGGGTGCTTTACATATGGTTTTAGGTTTTACGATTCATACCTGGAAGATGGAATATTCAAGTTAGTTTGGGTTTTGCTTTTTACCGGTACAGAAGTTTTTCGTTTCCAATAAAAAAGTGAAAGTGCCAGATCTCTTTTTTAAAATATATTATTATTTTCGTGATATTACACAATATGCCGTACGAGTATAATAATTCGGAGTACTTAGATATGATTATGATTTTGGGGGAATGTCATGGAAATGCTGAAGCAGCAGCTCAGGTATACTCAGAGCGTTTTCCATTTCGATCTCATCCATCAGCTCGAACAATTGTCAGTTGTGCAACGTGCTCGTGATCGAGTGGTATGGCAGGTGCCATCTGTTCATCAATCCTGAATTAGCCGAATTGTGTCTTAGTGTTGGTGGTCAAAATTTTGAGATATTTATATAAAGATAACTTAGCTAAGTCAATAAATGACCACAGAACGATTTTTTGTTAATCTCATAATAAACATTCATTCATATATATTTAGAACATAGAAGAATATATTTTGGTAACAGGCCTGAGTATAGTTTGGACAATCAAAGATACGACCGAAGGCGAGCCTGCTCCCACGCAGGTATAGGAAAACATTTTTCTCTTATCTTACCAGTCATTCTCTTTGTTACAATGTTCGGCCGGATATAGAGGTCCTTCAATTTTGGGTTGCCTTTGTTTTGAGACAAAACCAGCGTATCCTGCTTTACCAGATCTTCTTTCTCCCTCTCTTCCGCCTCGCGAGTTTTGAACTTTTTCTGTACCTCTTTGATCAATCTGAAGCCGGTGTTGAGATTAGAAGATGGAGGGGAGAGCTCTCCAGGCTCTTTAGTATTTGTGCTTCTGTAAGTGCTGTAAACAAAAAGGTACATTGTTCAAATTATGCGAATCATGCAATTTTTATCACCAATTTACACTATTATATCAACACAAATCGTATAAAATTTTACAAATTTCTTTTCAACAATTACAAGTGTATCTTTGCCCGCAAGGTACAAATTTATTATTAGAATAATTTGTATGCAATAGTTATAATTACTGTGTATATAGTAAATATTTGCATACTGTATTTGTTAAATTTATAATGTTCAAATAAAATGGCATGAATAAAAATTAATTTTTGGGCAGGCCAATCTGCAAATAAACTGAATGCACCGAATGCATTGCATTTAAAATGGCAGATAAGACACAGTCCACATTTGTGGGAGTATGTGGTCTAGAACAGCGGTCGCCAAAGTGGTGATCTGCATACAAATGTGAAAAGGCTTTTTCATCTGTCACAGCCATCAAAATACGGTACCGATCTCGGCTTGAAATAATTGCAGTTCTCCCACTTACAGTAACATCATCAGATCCAAATATCCATAATCTTATTTTAAGCAAACCGGACCATCCATCACACTCGAAATGTATACAGTAGAACCCCGTTATAACAAACCCCATTATACCGAAAAATGTCATATATCGAATTTTTTTTCAAAATTAATCCCCCACAATAAATTTTTCATACAAAAATGTATTTATATAGCGAAATTTCGTTAATATGTATAACAAAATAATTTTAGTTCCCTACGAAGACACATCCATACATTTACGTAAATATATAACGAATTTTTTGTCAAGATGAAAATATTATTGGTTGTCATCGAGGGATAGGCAGATGGAATAGTTTTACAACTTGCACGCCGCGCCGCCCGTCCTACACCCAGCCCGTCCTAAAATAGTTTTATTGCCCATTGTCAAAAAAGGTTAGAATGAGGCACATGTGTATTGTCTTCTAGAATCACATAAAAATATTACATCAAATTTTTCATACAGATTGTACTTAAATCAAAATATCCCAACATAATAACGAAAAAAAATTTGTTCAAACAAAATAATATTATTGCGCAGATTTTTTTCGCGCAAACAGACGACGGGGAATAACCCCGCAAGCCGCCACACAGTGGGTCGAAACCGTAATTTGAGGGACTTAGGGACCAACTTTCTTTTTTTACTTTTTCTTTATGCGGATGGATAGAGCTCATTAACCTTATCAATTGTTGTCCTATGAAACTTTTTCCTAAACTTTATAGTTTGGGCAAAAAAAAAGTTTTGTATTTTTTGTATGGAGCGGATCAAATAAAATTAAATTTCTGCTAAGTGGTGACCGACCCCGCTTTGAAACCTTTTTTTTCTCATACCTAGTCTTCTCACGTCTAGTCTACCATCGTTTGATGCTATGAACATGTACATAAACTTGCAACTCCACCAGATAAATGGATCGAAAAAATAAAAAAACATATATATTTATAATATTATTTTTTATTTTTGTAATTTCTTTTACGTCAAACTAAATATGAAATAGTGAGTAAAAGTACATAATAATTCAAATAATCAACAAAAAAAACCAACAAAATTCGACTAAAAACTAACTAAATGAACACTTAACAATACAACAGCAAACATATTTTTTTACAATTGTAGATAGTAGTTTTACGATACATATACAGGGTGTACCAGAGCTAGCAGCAGAAACTTGGCCGGTAGATTCCTGACTATGTTATGAGTCTAAAATGTTCATGATGGTAATAGAAAGAAGAATAGAAGAATTACCAGGTCACAAAGTAAATTCAGCAATTAGCCTCGCATTAGGCTTCACTTGGATCTCGACTTCTGGAGTGAACGAGTGTGCTTGCCATCAATTCAAAACAGAACTTGAAATACAAGGCGCAAAATCCCTTTGAAAATGGCCAGTGCCATCTGTCCGAAATGTTGGGTACAATATAATAGTCTTTCTCAAGACTACAATACGCGGGTTATCCTAGAAAATAATCCTTCATATATATATATATATTGAGATGTAACCGAATACGAGTGCACTCAACAGCCCTAAATTTGGCAAATAAAAATAGCTTCTTTCGATTTGCGCTGTTGGCAGCGCACGCGCAGGGCTACCAGTTGTTTTTACCTTTCGGCGCCATTGGAATAGAAAATCTAGAGGTGACAGCCCGCGAGGTCACCGCTCCAGATACGGGCCCAAGGGGTTCGCGAAATGGCGACCTTGGTAAGTTTTTATGGAGATTCAAGTTGAGGCGATACAGCAATAATCGTCCGTGGTCTTTGTATTTTGTTCGGTTGTCTAATATAAATCTTTTTAGGGCAAGTAGAAGCGTCCTTTTTCTGCCCGCGTGACGGCCTGGCAGGCCGTATGCGTGCTGGTATCGATGCCTGAGATGAAGCGGCGCCTTGGGGCGCATCGGCGGACCACAGGATTGCCGGGATGCTGCCGGTCTAACGCCGTTGAGACCGCCATTGGGTCCCGTTAGCCACGTTTGAGCATCGCCGAGGGAGAGGATCCAGGCAGATGGGGTCGCCATCGCTGCCGGTCCCCATCCTGTTGTCTACCACATCGCAATCCTGTTGACTACCACATCGCAAAAAGGGGGTATATAATTAATCGCGTGTCGTGACCTGCGCCATGTTTTCATGCTGTGCTTCATCCCGGACGAACTTTAATGATAATAACCTAGAATAGAATCTGTGTCTGTTTGTAAATTGCGGTTCGCCTTTCAGGCGAAGATTATATTTTGTTTTAAGATGCCGCCTGGCGCCGGCGTTACCAGGGCCGTTCACCAGAGCTAGTTATTTTCTTTCTTAAGCCATTTTTATGTTTTTTCCCTTGTATGAAATGATTTCATAAGTTTATATTTATTAATTCAATTCTAACACGGCCCGTCGGCCGCGATGCCTAAGGGCACGCGCCTCTCTTGTTTTATATTAAATTTTGTAATAGTTTATACTTTTATTAAGTCAAGGTCAATAAATTATAATGTTGTTCTTTCATAGATGACCGTCTTTGATTTGTGTAATTCCTCCCGGAGTGGTCAGGTATCTACACTTACACTACACACACACACACACCGACACACCCTCCAGCAATGACTAGCGCCTGGAACTCCATGAGAAGCACGCACCATGCCTGAGAAGTCTCGTGACCGTCTGAGTTGCCTGGTGGATGCACGGCAGGTATGGGTGGACTGGCGCTCTATCCGCCAGTGCCGTAGCAATATATATATGTATATGTACAAATATACGTAAAATATCTTGAATCGAAACATACGTAAAAGACCACAAAATTCAAATTGGAAAAGTGAAGGAATGCTCTTAATCCTCTCTTGACGGCTGTAATATATGTGACACTTGATAGCTGTGCCTATTTGGTGGGCGTCATATGTATATAACACCTACTTTGACTGAAAACAGTTTCAGAACTGTGAAATAGCATTAATTTCATCTTGGTACTCTCGTTGACATAATTTTGCTTACTTTTCGCCACTCTAAAATCTGGCCGACTCTAGGTGGCAACCCTGTAATTCCTAATGTAATAGTAAGTGTCATTATTTGTCGATTATATAAATCGCTCCAGGATGATCCCAGGCAACCTTGTATTTTTTCTATTCTACACCACCACATACAAGTCCCACATTCATTCTTAATGACGTAGGGTCCATGACGGATCGCTCCTAGACTCTGATATAAATTAATAATAAAAATCCACATTTTCAAAAAAAGCTAAAATATGCATTTGTAGTGAATGTGCTGCTTTATTTTGAACTCCTTCAATTCAAATTCTTCATTAATTCAAAAACCTAGGCAATATGTAGTTCGAGATAGTTTTTAAACCTTCGTGCCGTAAATCAATACACGGCTGTATGATGTGTCTTTTATGTATTTTGCAATACCGTGTGTCGAATATCCTTTATCTATAAGTCGCGATCTCAAAAAATTGGGTAATTCGGTGAACGCTTCCTTCAGTTCTTTTGATTTTTCTCTTGATCTCTATTTAATCACTAAAATATTCTCACTATTTTCAAAATAAGCTAAACGCATGTGCTATGAAAATAGGATTAATTTGCTGGTGTCCTGGAATGGGGCTCGAACCATCAACCACTAGATCACTAAGCCAGCGTAATGACCATTACACCAACAAGCTACTTATAATAAAATAAATAATGAGCGGATAGTTTCAGTTTGTGCTAATTACTCATACCTGGACAGGTTTAGTGCTTGTTCAGACACAGCGGGAACTGTGCAGTTTCAGAATCGCATGGTATCCGTGCGGGTCTTATTTACCTAGGTTTGTTATAGATCGTTCAGACACAACCGTGCGGTTAGTCAACCGCTGCGATGCCCGTAACCCAACCGTTAGAAAATAGACCCGCACGGTGTCCGCACGATCCTATTACTATGGAGCCTTACAAGAGCGTTCAGTCGTGTTGCGGGCACCGCACGGTTCCATGTCACAACAGGAGCACGCGTGGATTATATTCTCTTTTCTATGGTTATGGATCGCTTTGACACTGAACTTTTTATTGATGAAGTGGAGAAAAGACCTATAATATGGGATATTCAGTGTGAGGATTACTCAAATATGCCAAGAACCAAGCTTGGCAGGAGTTGGTGGAGATATTTGGAAATGGTGGAAAAAAAAGAGTATTTTAGGGAAGTAGGTATTTATTCACCAAAAATGACCTGACAGAATGATATTTTTGTGTCTTGCCATGGAACACGGCCGTCGTTAACAAAGTAATGAGCGAATATTTCTCTGATATTCAAAGATAAGAGAACGGCACCGGAACTGTCAAACTGATGTTTATTTTCGCGCGCACAAATCGCTTATTAACCGCGGCTTTGTGAACAGATGACACAAATCGCGTGTTTTGAAACGCGATTCTGAAACTGCACGGTTCCCGCTGTATCTGAACAAGCGCTTAAACTTGTTTTTAATTTTTTTTAATTTCTCCTTCAGTTTGATTCTTTTTTCTAACGATTGTTTGTATTGTTAAAATTATTTGAAATAAGTTAATACTGACTTACCCCATTATACGACATATTTATGGATGATTGTATTTCTAATAACTTTGTTTTTACCGATTTACCGTAATTAATGAGGTTCTATTGTATAAAATAGTAATGTCTACTTACACTTCTTTGACAAAGGTTGCATCAGGTTGGGTGTACTGGCCACCTTCATTTCTTCCCATGGTCGCTCCAGGATGGAAGAAGTTGATACGGAGATATGTGTAGTCGCCCTCCACAGACTGTGATATATTCTTGATGGTAGATATGTGGAATGGAACCGGCACACCAAATATCGGTAAAATCACTGTCTCATATTTTCGATCTAAAATTTTATTAAATAAAAAAATAAAAATTGAGATATCACAATCGCCCGTATTCCGAAAATAGCAATATCGGTATAATAGATCTTTATCCCAACACTTAATAGACCAAAATAAAAAAATTAAAACGAGACGTAGGTTTACGTCGGTGTTCATACTTAAAAAAGAAGATTTGTATATTTTCACATATCTCTCTCAAAGTAAACACCTTTATTTGTGATGTTCGATTTCTCCGGTCTGGTCTGACAGCTTCGCTCTGCCGCAAATGTCACCTCACAATTATCATGTTTCGACTAAAATTACATCAAATAAGTACTAATGCTGTATATAAAGCTTATAGAAAAAAGATTATTTCATATGCACTTACTAATTTCTTCTCCCACTGCGCCCTGGCATAAAATTATGGCATAATTGTCATTATTGAGTTGGACCACAGAAAAGATAAATATTGTTTTTGATGATTTGTGAATGACTTTATATTTGATGTTTGACAGATAACCGCCATGTACTGTTTTCTCCCTCAGACCACACCGCCGATGTATACTTAGGTCTCGTTTATTTTTATTTTCCTCTATTAAGTGTTGGGATAAAGATCTTAGATCCCAATACAGTGAAACTCGCTTAATAAATTCACTTTTAATGAGTTTTCCAGCTAAATAAGTTTAAATTCTATGGTCCCGAAAAAGTCACATATAAATCGTATATATTTTTTAGGCTTAATACGTTTCCCGCTTATTTTCGTTTCTCGCCTAAGAAGTGAAAATTTTATAGCCGAACTCAATTTATTCATACAAATAAATCTTTATAATACGTTTTTCGGAAGACGAAATTTTGTTCAACATTCCTACAAAAATTAAAAAAGGGCGCAATAAAAATTAAGTGGTTTTGGCCGCGACACAAAGCCGCTGAAAAAACCCTGTAGTGTTTGAATAGGCTAATAAAATAATATTTAATAAATAAATTTATATGGTGATTATTTACGATAATTTTTTACGATAATATATAGTCGCCTAAACGAAACTGTTTTCATTTTGGTTGTATTTCTTCGAGGAAACAATCGACAATATTAATTACGTAATATCTCTTATTGTTTTCTAAGGCCGGCGTCACACTAGGTATATCTTCCGTCCCATCTTTGACGCCGCGGAACGCCGCTACTACGCGGATCATCGGAATTACTTACGCCGGACTTACGTCAACGTAAAATCGGTGACGTCACGTCTCGTGTTTTTGATTGCAATGCGCCACATTTGACAGATTGTCCGCTCGTGTGTTTGTTCTCCGCGTGGTCCGCCGCAGAATATACTATGCGACTGCTAAGAGCCTGTCCAGATGGTGCGTTTTACGCGCGAGTCCACTCGCGCATTCCAATTTATATTGCGTCCAGATGGCGCGTTTTACGCGCGAGACCACTCGCGCGTTTCAATTTATATTGCATCCAGATATGCAAATAATTGTTTTATTTCAGTAGATGTTGGCGCATATGGCAAAAGTAATGACACAATTTTTAAAAATTCTGTTTTATATAAAAACTTGTCGAAAAAACTTGAGATATTCCAGACCCAAAGCCAATATTGCGCATCTCCACCACGGACTCGCGTGTAGTTCTGGACGCAACAATGCCGCTCGAGTATCTCAACACACGCGGCGCTCGCGCGTAATACGCGCGAGCCGAGAGTCCCGCGCGTGGCGCGCGTAAAAGGGGCGCTACTACTCGAGCGGCATTGTTGCGTCTAGTACTACGCGCGAGTCCGTGGTAGAGATGCATATAACCACTCTTTTGACAGATCCAGGAGTCATAATATTGGCTTCGGGTCTGGAATATCTAAAGTTTTTTCGACAAGTTTTTTTATATAAAACAGATTTTTTAAAAATTGTGGAGTCATTGCTTTTGCCATATGCGCCAACATCTACTGAAATAAAACAATAATTTGTATATCTCGCGCGTAAAACACGGTATCTGGACGCAATATAAATTGAAACGCACGAGTGGATTCACGCGTAAAACGCGCCATCTGGACAGGCTCTTAGCAGTCACATAGTATATTCCGCGGCGGACCACGCGGAGAACAAACACACGAGCGGACAATCGGACAGGCTCTAAATTCGGTTGCGGATTTGACGCGACGGAAGAAACGCATAGTGTGGCGCCGGCCTTAACGAGTTAAAATTTAAATAACCTATATAATTTCTTTTAAAATTAAGGTTTGCACATAGGTAGTGACATACCTACTTAAGTTATTTTATGGTTTCCTTTTAGTATGGTTATTAATAAAATATTTTTTGACAGTGCTAAAAAATTTTTTCTTTTGGCGGTTTTTATTGTACGTATATATGACCCTTAGGTACTATTCACATAGGTAATATTTTACAAATGTATATATTTACCTGCTTATTTCTTTTAAATAAAATGTCCTTAAATTGTCATATTATATAAACGAAAATTAAATTAAAATACAAAATTAGAAAGTGTAAATAATGTATGAAAAAATATTGAAATCACTGTTAATATGTTTTCACGCCTAATAAGTTTTTATTTGCTGGTCCCTTGAAAAACGTATTAATAGAGTTTCACTGTATTGCTATTTTCGGAATACGTGCGAATATGTGATTGTAATGTAAAATAATTAGTATTGGATCTAGCAAATTAAACATCACTATAGCATGAAGGCAGATAATAATGATTAAATTATTTTACATTTTATAAGAAGTCAGTTCAATGTTGATCGGGGTGAGTGATTAGAACTCGTCTACATACCAACATAAAGTTTCAGTTCCTTCACCTCCGGTTCGCGAGGCATCTGACTGACGCCTTTGTATGAAATTGTGTTCTTTCGAACCTTTTCACTCTCCTTCCCACCCGACTGTTTGGCGAGACGTTCCTTAGCTTTCTCATTGAGAGAAATGGCCAGTTCCTTTTGATGTTCTTTACGTTTTTCTTCCGAAGAGTGTTCAGACCGAAGCTTTGATTCGATAACCGCTGTTCTCCGCTGTCGACCTGCGGAAGAGAAAAATTATTTGGGCTCGAAGTATCCATTTGAAATAATATTTTATAATGGATATTGAAGAAGAGATGTAAACTAACCTCCGTTTTCTTTAGGTCCAATTGACGAATTCAACATGAAAAAAGAAAACAAAAATTAATGGTTTAGCAAAAAAATAAATTAAAAAAGCATTTTTTTTTAAATTACATATCTAATACATCACAGTATAAATACATACTTAACAGGGCACCATAAATAATATTGTCTCATTTTGAAGTCATTATAACATCTCATTCCAATAAAATTCATTATATTTATTTTTAAAAACTTACCTAAAATTTCTGATTTTTTGTTTTCTTTTTCCTCCTCTTCTTCATCGTCATTCTCGTCTTTCAAGAAAATTCCAATGTTTTTAATTTTCTTTTTGGACTGTGTTAATACAGTGGCAGGCTGGTCCTCATTCACTAATACGGTGTCACCGAGAAACAATGCATAGACCTAAAAAGTGTATTTTTTTTTTAAATAAAAATTAGTTTCTCACAATATTTTTCATAAAATCTAGTATTTAAAAAAAATAGCCATTGGTAGTACAATAAGACTTCATTATTGCAAAATCCAAAGGAGTAAAAAAAATTTACTAAGTGTGTAGGTGCAGTAAAACCTCGTTATTCGAAATCCAAGGGGTCGAAAAATAAACTTTTGTTATAAAAAATTCCCATATACAGTAGAACCTCGTTATAACGAACCCCGTTTAACCGAAAAATGACATATATCGAATTTTTTTTCGAAATTAATCCCCTACAATCAATTTTTCATACAAAAACGCACTTATATAGCGAAATTTCGTTAAAATGTATAACGAAATAATTTTAGTTCCGCGCGAAAACACGTCCATATATTTACGTAAATATATAACGAATTTTTTGTCAAGATGAAAATATTATTGGTTGTCATGGAGGGAAAGGCGACATGGGATAGTTTTACGGCAACCCGTCGTAAAAAACAATAAAACTCGAGGTGAGGGGACTCCTGCAATCTTTGTATGTTTTTAAATTGAGGTCTTTAAAATTTCTCCTTGAGATCATAAATCTTAATAGGCCCTCAAAGCAGTTTGCCATAATCACTGCGAAGTCCAGTTGGGACATTAGTTTTATTGACGATCACGGACATTACTTTTATTGACGATCACGTAAATATATTATTAAAAATTTCACACAAATTATACACGTATCGAAATATCTTATTATTTATAAAGAAAAAAGTTTGTTAAAACAAAATAATAATATTGCGCATTGTTTCTCGCGCTATATGCGCATAGGGATAAATGAAACAGCGAAAACCTCGCTGCCGCGCGACGCCGTACCGCAACTGTGTAGTGTGTCGCCTGCGGAGTTCGGAGTCGGCCGCTTTGAGCGCCTCTACGATCATTTATTACGCAATATTATCAGAAAAAATCTTTTATCATTTTCACTACTATCATCAACTTTCATTACTCTTTAGGTTATAACTGAACGTTTACATTAATTGGATTATTTACGTACGTGCGTCATTTTCGAAGGCCAGAACTACCGGCGCGGCGCGGAGATTTCGCAACATTTTCTCACTAACATGCGTTATTGCGTCGATTCAAATTATCATGCGAAATACGTACATATTTTGAGTCAAATAGTGGAGTTAAAATAAATACAAAACTAAATAAGGGAAAATAAATGATATTTTTAAGAGACCCATATTTTACCGCACACGAGAAGTTGCGGCAAAGTACGAAATTTATGTGACTACTCATTTTAAAAGTGTCAGATTCCTCAGGGACATTAGTTTTAAATAACTTTCTTTGTTTGCTGAATGCCTTATTATGTTAGCATCTATATGAATTGACAATGGGGTCTCATTCAAAACCATTTGCGGCCTTTTTTAAGACCGGTACTTTTTTTTCTATGACGCGAAATATACATACTAGGAAAAAAAATTCGTTATACATGGTAATTTTTTATAGCGAAATTTTATTTTTCGGTCCCTTGGATTTCGCAATAACGAGGTTTTACTGTATAATGAATTTTTTTTTCCTAATATGTTTATTTCGCACCATAGAAAAAAAGTACATGCCTTAAAAAATATTGCAAATGGTTTTGACTGAGACTCCATTGTCAGTTCATATGAATGCTAACATAATAAGGAATTAAACAAACAAAGTTATTTAAAACTAATAATGTCCCTGACACTTTTAAAATGAGTAGTCACATAAATTACGTACTTTGCTGCAACTTCTCACTTCTCGTGTGCGGTAAAATATGGGTCTCTTAAAAATAGAATTTATTTTCCCTTATTTAGTTTTGTATTTATTTAACTCAACTATCTGACTCAAAATATGTACGTATCTCGCACGATAATTTGAAACAACGCATCTTAGTGAGAAAATCCTGCGAAAACGCCGTACACAATGCAATCAATGTAAATGTTCAGTTATACGTAATGAGTGATGAAAGTTGATGACAATAGGGAAAACGAAAAAGGATTTTTTTTCTGATAATATCGCGTAATAAAAGATCGTAGAGGCATTCGAAGTGGCCGACTCGAACTCCGCAGGCGATATACTTGTGGCGCGATTATTCCCCATTGTGTTAGCGCAAGAAACAATGCACAATATTATTATTTTGTTTTGACAAACTTTTTTTACATTATACATGTTGAGATATTTCGATATGTGTATAATTTGTATGATTTTTTTTGTAATATTTTTACGTGATTCTAGAGGGCTATGCACATGTGCCTCATTCTAACCTTTTTTGACAATCGACAATAAAACTAATGTCCCAACTAGACTTCGCGGGGATTATGGCAAACTGCTGTGTTGGGGCCTATTAAGATCTCAAGGAGAAATTTTAAAGACCTCAATTTAAAAACACCAAAAATACAAAAATTGCCTTTTACGACGGGTTGCTGTCAAGCCGTAAAACTATCCCCTGTGGGCCTTTCGCTCGATGACAACCAATAATATTTTCATCTTTTTTCAATTTATTGCAATTTATTTCGAAAAAAAATTGATTCATGTCATTTTTCGGTATAACGGGATTCTTTATAACGAGGTTCTACTGTATTCTGTGCCGAAGCAAAAGAAATGTAGCGCGGCATTCAAAATATTGTAAGTGATTATGAATAATACCCCATTGTCCGTTCACATAGCATTAACGATACCAGCAGAAAAAATGTCAGAAATAAGTATCTATGGGGAGGAACATGCATCTAGGAGCAGAAACAGCAAGCTGTCTATCTCATAATGGATTCTAGACATGGATGGATAAAATAAGAATTTTAATCAAAGGTAAAACTCTTTAACAGACCGCAGGGGGTACGGATTCCAGACATGGATGGAAACAAAATAGGGGTTTGCTAGTTTAGCTCCTTCCATGTGCGCGGGGGCTCTAAACCGCTCAGTAGCTTCGATTTTAGTTGCGTGGACGCCGTCTAGAGTAGTGATAGTTTCGTGGCGTACATAATTGGTAATTACAATCGTTTTGAAATTCCGGAGTGGCCTCTGAGGCCATACGTTGGTACTTATATTTTTTCAAAATTCGTATATTTTTCAGATTGTCTAGGTTTTTTCAAAAATGGTCATGCCTAGCACATCAGGCTCGAGACGATTGTAGCTACCCGAAAAGCCCGAGGAAGCCAATTATTGTGAAATAATTTTCTACACCTTAAGGCGGTACATTCACTGCGAATGCATATTTCGGCGTTTTTTACGAAAATGTGGGTTTTTATTATTCATTTATATCAGAATTTATATGATAGATTGCAATTTTTTTAGGGCGATAACTTAGATAGAACCTTTGTTCTTATATAAAAGTAATAAACTGAACATTATTTACAATAATTAAGAAAAATATAGGCATTAATCCACAGGCCGCGGCAAAAAAACGTTTTAACTTGTTGTGGGCCGTAAATTTTCTGAATTTTGTGTGATTTTTCTTTTTACGAAAAAACCATGAAAACATGCGTATATTAAAAAAAAACACACACATTCATATTATTTTATCGTAAGTGTCGAAATGCAATGATTTTTTTTATCATTTAAGTAAAAATAATAATCTTTTTTTGAATTTCCATAATGTTGCCAGCGCAACATTTTCTGAAAAATAATAATAATTTTTTATTTGTTTATTAGAGACAACACTACTATTAATAATAATAATCTTCTTCTGTGTGATATATTTTGTTGCACGGCACGGCACACGACGGGACATCGCACTCATAACACATAAATATGATACACTTTCACACACACACATATTTCAAATAAACGCAACAAAATTGCGTGTATTTTTGTTAATAAATCACTATTAGTATTCAATTGAATCATAAACCAACAAAAACTGACAAATATCGCAAAACATATCGTATATATTTGTATATACGTGTACAAATAAATCGAAAATCGAAAAAAATAAATCGTATTTCCCGCGCACATTGCGCGTGACCTTGACGATGGAATATTTGAATTTCGATTGCACAACACGCGATCGGGGCGCCATCTATAACAATTCTATACGATTTTGACGGCAGAAAAACTTCTGTTTTGATTGTTGATTTAAAATATAATCCGTGATGTTTTTGAGTTGAAAATTGAACGACAGGGCACAACAGGATTTCTCTATTGGGAAAAAATTACGTTTTTCAAATTCGATACGCGGCCGTCGATAAATAATTTATTTTGTGCCTGTCGCATATATGCGACGCGGCCCAGGGGGGGTTTGTTCCCGGGCAAAGTGTGATTCGTTTAAAATTTGTATGTAAGCATAATATGTTTTTTCATACATATAAAGTTTACTTAATTATCTAGAATCTGTACGTAAATTAAGAAATATTCAATATTAAAAAAGATATCATTTTTCAAACATGCTTAAATATTTACGATTTTTTGTCATTTTCAAATGTTGTTTATTCATATAAAAAGATGATTTTAAACGATATATTGTATCTATATTCGCACGCATCGCATGTATATATATTATTTTTATAAAAAACACGTTAATTAATATTTAAAAATAAAAATTCTATAGTATGAAATGTGTCAAAAAATTGCGCAGTTTGCAGATCACAATCCGCGCGCCAGCCGGGAGGGGAGAGGCGACCGCGCTAGTGTAGTCCGATGCTTTTTTCATAAAAAAAATCACTTTAAAACGTGTTTTTATGCCAAATTTGACTTTAGTTCAAAATAATATCATATTATATATTCGAAAGCAATCTATTCATTGCAGATAATAGTGTTTTTTTAAACTAGTTCTGTATTAAATTGCATTTCTACTCATAACCTAACATTGAACGCATGTCACTTTTGCTGACTTGCTATGTTCACTATATTTGTGTTGATTTCATTGTTATTTGAAAGTCAAGTAAGATATTAATTTACGAGATAATTTTTAAAATGTAGATAAATGGTTTTTAATTTTATTTTTAATTCAATACATATTGTTGTAGTAGTTTTTTGTTTATTTTAAATAAAAATTATTTAAATTCAATTATTTTCACACGTGTTTTGACGTTTCAGTCGGAAGTCAAAATAATATCTAAATCTGCTTATTCGACAAAAGTTTTAAATTAAAAAACAGTGATATAAGAAAAATTGTTGTTTACTTTTTTTTTACAACACCTAAATTATTGGAGAAATATACATACGCTTTTTTATATTCTAGACTTAAAACATTTAAAATTCTAATAATGGTACGCGCGCATGACTTGCGTTCCCATAAATTTTAAACGTCGGTACTCCATATGGTTGTCTCGTTTCCTCGCAACCTTTCTATCTCACAAGGACATGTAAAAAATACGTTCTTGCAAGGTTTATCTGATATGACGTTTGTTCATGTCTCGTATTGAAGTAGCATGATCTATCCGACACATATCGCCACTTTGACAGCTTGAAAAATGTATGTACCGCCTTAATGGAATCATGACTTGAAAAGAAGATTTTATGTCCTCCGAAACAGAACATAGTGGAAATAATTTTCGCTCAAAACAAAGCGATCACTTGAGACTACCTTGCGAGCTCAGAATTAGTTTGACCGGAATATTTGATTAAGTATGGTAAGGGCTAAAAACGTAAAAAAGAAGGACATGTCTATTCTGTCCTTCTAAACTCAACAGGAACTCTACATGCACATGCTATTCCTGCAAGAAACTATACTGCATAAATCTATAAAGATTAATAAAGTGGTTTTAGAGTTGTTACACATATGCATCATTGTAAACTTTTTATAATACATATATTTACGTAAAAGTATGGATGTTTTTTCATACAGAACTAAAATAATTCCATTGTGTATTGACAAAATTTCGCAATATAAATGCATTTTTGAGAAAAATTGATTGTTGGTGATTAATTTTGAAAAAAAAATGATGTCATTCATCGAAATAGCGGGATCCGTTAAAACAAGGTTCTACTATATTTGAATGTGCTTTTATTAGGTACTGTGTGGTTGGTTATACATAGTTTTTTATAGAGTTTAGATCGGACATTTTCATACTCTGGTTAGGAAAACTGCGTTTTGACTACACCTGATAATGAAAATTATACCATAAAGATATCAAAATATATTAAATTTTTATAAGGTTTTGTAAAATATCTTCCAGCATAATTTTCATTTTAAAAATTGTTAACCTGCACATTTTAGGCACCCACATGAAAAAAAACACAAAGATAAAAGGGGGTTAATAAATTTTTAGAAGCTTTAGTTTTATAAGATAATAAAGTATTCAAACCTTTCCTTCCTTTTCTGATGCATCCTTATTTGTAAGACCGGAAAGACCGACATGAACATTAAAGATCATTCCTTTCTTAATAACTACACTTGTTTTTGGACCAATCACCATTGAACTCTCTCTAAACTCTATTCCCATTCCGAACCTGAAACGCAAAATAAGAGCTGTGATTTTTTTTCATACATCATATCACAAGCATATGCATATATCACATATTAAAATATTTTTAGTTGTTTTGTCAGCCCTACAAATCTGTTCAACAGGACTCCTGGACGATTCCGGCCATTAAAGTGTTTCATGGCCACAGTTTGGTAGAAAAATAAAAACATGCTTTGTTCTTGAAAATATAATTTCCTCACAAGAATCTTACTGTTATAATAAATAGTGTTAATTAAATTGGTGCTTTAAGAGGGGGGAAAGGAAATGGAAGAAATGATAAACATAGCCAGGGCATAAAGGATCCTAAAACCAGCCAACAACAGGTCGTAAGCCCTGTGGCTGGCTTCCATTATTTCCTTGCTCCGCGCGGCGGGCCCGGATTTAAGAACTGTCTGTCCCTTTCTTGAGGCCGTGATTGCCGATTTTTTCATAAATAAAAAAATGGGGTTCTATCATGTGTGTTTCTCCCTGAATACGAGAGGAGGATGGGGATAGCATGAATGAATAAAACATATTTTACAGTAAAATCAAAACAATTCGTTCAAGCAGGGTTGACAGAATAAAATACTTAGATTAGGGATATAATACAGAACTGACACTAATGAATAATTTTGAATTTACGCTTGAGTAGTAATTTTAACAAACCTTTTGTTTTTCAAAAATAAATTCCCTAAAAAGTAAAAACAATTTACCCAAATGTTTTGATGAGACTGTCAACAAGTTTTGGTTTCTCCTTTTTGGCATAAGCCAAGCCACTGTCGTACACTGCAGACAGTTTTGCTCCTGCCACCAACTTCTTGCACAACTCCTCCTCGAGGGTTACCAAGAAATTATAATTATCCTGCATTTCTTCTGTGGGATTGACCAGCAGGGTGCGGATGATGTTAGAGCAGTACGACTTGTAGCGAGATCCCAAGCAACAGACGATGGCTCCGAAGTGAAGGTAATTTTTGTCAGATGTGGCACTAAACTTGAGACTGTAGTTTCCTCCAGATTGAATGATAGGCGGATAGCACATGTCCACCAGTGATGAATCAACACCATTTACATATTTTTTATCAGTTATGGCCGAATCAACCCCCTCTGCTAATTTTGAATGTTTGACTTTCTGAAAAGAATAATATTACAAATACATTATTAGTATTATTAATTACTATGGCAGTTACTTTGTAGCAACATGATTAAATTTTGTAACAGTACAAAAAAAATTGAGATGTGTGTATTACCTCATCAAACCCACCATTTATTTTCCTGATTCCTTGCTGATAGGCCCAGCAAGAGACTACAGTGACCGATAGTGGATGCTATGCATCCATTGGTATCTGCTTGATGCTAGGCAGATACCATTGACCTGTGGTCGGCTAAGGTGGCCACTGCACAGTTATTAGTTTCTACAATCGCCATTCACTGATCTAATTTAGATAAATGTTTTTGTAACCGATTTTAAAGCCGGAATTATAAAATAAATTTTATTTTGATAAAATGCTTCCAAAACCCTCAAATTTGTTTTACATATTTACAATTTAAGAGCGGAATTATCTCATAATATGAACGCACTACAAATGGTGCAAGTATTGTACGTGTTTCCATTGCCAGCTTAACCTTTTAACTGCCAGCCATATTTACTATGAGGGACATTTTTCCGTAAATTAAATTAATTAAATAAATTAAAATAAAAAACAATAAAAACAAACATAATATGTGGGGTATACAAGCAAAGGCAGCAATATCAAAAAAAAAAAGTTTTAAATGCAGTCACTGAGGATATCTAATTTAAAATGTACTGAATTCTAGTTTTAATGTATCTATTAGAGATGAAACGGATAGTGATTGGGCCGGATACCGGATATCCGGCGAGCCTCTAGGCCGTCTAGCCGGATATCTGGCCGATATTTGCTGCGCTCACTTGTTATATTGTTATAATTTTAACTTGTATATTAGAAGATAATTAAAAAAAAATGTCAACAATGAAACAGATCGCCAATTTGGCAATATTTTGATATCAGTAGTGATAATAACAAATGTGACGTTTATTTATTGTGCAAATTTCTCGTGGTGGCAAGCGGGAAAAAAGCAGGGTTGTCACCCATTATCCATATTTTCTGTTACATATGAGGTGCATAAAAGCAAAGGCAGCAATATCCAAAATAGTTTTTTTTTTAATTGCACTGTCGCGGTGGAATTAGGAATTTATTAAATTCAAGATTTTACAGGAAATATTGATCTATCTCTTTCAAAATCATATTTTCAAATCACTATTCAAAACAAAGATAGCTATTTCCAAATCACTATTCAAAACAAAGATAGCTATATCCACTTCAACTAATCAACCCCTAAGGATTTATAACATGACAAAAAAGCCACTTCATTTTAAAATGAGATTTGATGTCGTTTTTAGAATGAAACCTCATAGCAAAGATTATATAATTGAGCCCTTGCCCGGAATAACGTTGTATCCAAGACAAATGTCAATTTTGATTTATTGATGCAGTTATGTTGGGTATGTTATTATGCATCATTTAAGGTAGAAAATGTCAAGAAAAAAATATTTAGGCTTCTGGCTGCATTTTAAAGTTATTGGTTTGTGGAAAAACGTTGTACATTGTTTCTCAAAATGGCGTCGCCGCGCGTCAATATCATGGAGCGTGGTTTAATTCACATGAATAAAGGGAGAAAACGAACATCTAATGTTTTAAACTAGAAAGATATCAAAGCCAATAAGTTGAAGGATGCAGGAAAGGAATGTTTATCCAGAAAAAATATTATCAAACCTGCAATTGACCCGCCGGAACATGTTTGTGGAATAATGTTGTATACGATTTGGCAGATTTTGTCGAACGTTAACCGATCTTACTCAATTGATTTATCCATACAGTAAACCCCCGTTCATCGCGACCCCGGCGAGTGCGGATTTGTTATATCGCGATTTTTTTTGTCTAGGCACTTTTCTGGTCTTGACCAAGAATTGTCAAAATGAATGGTGACACATGTGTGCTACCTTATTTCTCGCTCACTCTCACGCTGCACATGCACAAACATTGCATATGTAAAATTACAAGCGTTAGTGAGACAAAAGAATGCCGGTACCTGGTCCCTAGTAGAGTTGAGTCAGCGCATTTGAGTTTATCAGTGTTAAAGCTTAGCTGCAATTTCAAATGCATCCTAATCAAATTAACTACATATTTTCATCGCGTCGTAATTTTTAAAATGTCAAGAAGACAATGTGAAGAATCAGTTAAGAAAACTCACAATGTAGCGATTTTAGAAAAGAATCTAAAAATTATCGAAAGTTACAAATTACAGTTGCGGGAAGGGATTTCAAATTGGTCGAGTCTACAGTGCGATCAACTGTGCAACAAAACGACAAGATTTAAAAGACTGGTGAAAGTGTTACCCAATTACAGCGACGAAAGTCTCACAACCACAAGTTTTTTGATGACAGAAATAGAAAATTTATTAAGCAAATGGATAGAGGACCTAAATCAAAACCACATGCCCAAATCATAATTAATAAATCACATAGTCTTTGGGATCATTTAGAATCTCAACATGGAGGAGAAGAAGTTTTTAAAGCAAGCAAAGGTTGGTTTGATCGGTTTAGAAAACGATCAAACTTGCATAGCCTTAAAATGATTGGCGAATCATCTAGTGCAGATGTAGAATCAGTTGAAAAATATCCAATGGAGTTCCGTGAAATTGTGGAAAGGGGAAATTATCTACAAAAATTTAATTTTTAATGTGGATGAGACGGGACTCTATTGGAAAAGAATGCCAACACATATGTTTATTTCCGTAGACGAAAAGACTACTTCTGGATTTAAAGCGTTCAAGCATCGCCTAATGCTTCTTCTAGTCGGAAACGCATCACGCAGGACTGTCGTAGGCTTTGGAAAATGACGTCTACGAATTGAAAAGACCCTTTCTCTTCACAATTAATGCATGGAGTTAATAGAAGAGAACGATGAAGATAACGAGCGAGTGAGTGCTGTGAAATGTGGCTGTAATGCATTAATTACTTGACAGTTATCGGCAAATTTTGTACAATAAACGTAGAGAGGCCAAAAAAGGGAATCAAAATTCCTTTTTGCAACGCGGAACAAAATGAATGAATTTTTAATTATTTAACGTAAACCATTTTGCGTTATTACTATTGTTTTTTTTAATTAATAATGTGTTTTTCGAAAATTACGATGTTTTTTTCAAAACCCCCCATTGATCGCGAAATTTCGCTTATCGCGACCGTGTCCAGAACGTATCCCCCGCGATGAACGGGGTTTACCTGTATTGATATTTGAAATGCTTTTTGATAATAATGCTGGCATTATAGTGCTCTTTATATCGTAAATTAAAATAATACCGATACAAAAAGTTAATTTAATTCCTCGTTCTTTTTCGTAGGGTCGAATTTGAGCCAAAAATGTTTAAATCCGGGATGTTTTCTCCATTTTAATATCAATATAAATATTCAATCAGAATTCAGGTTACTGAATTACAATAAAAAAAGTAATCATGAGAAATTGAATGCCGACGCCATATTCAGCAAACAGACAGAGATAGGTAATAGTATGTACGAGAGACTTATCGTTCTGTAAAAACTCTTTACATACTGATGATCCTATCACAATCAGAGCTAGAACCTTCCACAAAGAATTAGAATCATGGACCTCCTATAGCCTTCTACCAACTCTTTGTGGAAGAAGGGGAAGATTAGCTACCGTATGGAAAAAAATCATGCAGTTAGGGAGCCTGTAACTAACTTTAATGAATTCCAATCCACTGCCAATAAGGCTGCTAAGCTCAAGGACCTCGATGACATTTGTGAATTCACGTTAGATGAGCATGCTGCTTTTAAAAAGCATTATTAAGTAAAGCAGAATAAATAAAAAATGTTTTGCGGAATAACATTGTTTGTGAAAATTTCTTATACAACGTTTTTCCACTGATTCAGCATGTTTTTTTACAATAGATTCAAATTTAATTGCCTTTTTTCTCTATTTTATATTGAGATTAGTTAAGAATTATATGTTTGTTATATTAAAAATATAAAATGTAATAAATTGTAACTGGTTTCATTTTTTGAATTTCTCTCGGAATGAGAGTATTGTTCAAGGGTTCAATTAGCAAAAGCAGTAATGTGCACTATTTGCTAGCAACACAGCAATATCCACATTTAAAATATTTATTTATACAAGAATATTAGAGGAAAATTGACGTGGCAAATGCACATTTCATAGAATCCTTTAGTAGGTCACAACTGTCAAGTTGTTTTGTATTTATCTCAGAAACGCCTTAATGGGATATTGTAGCCTTTGCTTTTATACCACTCATATACGCTAGGCCTGTTTATCTTTTGTTTTGAATTTACTTAACTATTTGGTGAAAAAAATGAAACAATTTTTATTAATCAATTAGAAAAGACATACAGAAAAAATCAAATTAACGAAAAAATATTTTAAATGCCATCGGGACTCGAACCACGAACCTCCAATTCTATCAGGGAATGGCGCATTATCTAATTTCGCCACGGCACTCTGGTAAGTTAACGAAAAATTTTCAACCTTATATGTAGACTCTTTTTAATTGATTAACATAAACTAGGCTACCGGGTTTTGATGAAAAATACATTTATATCGAGAGTATATTATACTGGACACAAGGCACTAAGGCTGGAAATTCACTGCAAATGCATTTTTCGGCGTTTTTTTTCAATTGTTGGTTTTTATTATTCATTTATATCAGAATTTATATGCTAGACTACAATTTATTTGGCGATAACTTAGTTTTTTAAACTTAGAATTTTTTTTCTTATATAAAAGTAATTAACTGAAAATTATTTACAATTATTAAGAAAATATAAGAAATATTCGACAGGCCGCAGCCGAAAAATTAGTTTTTATTGTATTGATCAATTGTGTACGCAGAAAACGTTTTCATACGAGTGATAAGCTAACATGATGATAAATAAATCTGTACTAAAATAATTAAGAATTATTAATACTAATAAAGTAATAAATTTTTCGATATCTTACTATACGAGTACAATTTTTAGATAAGTTTTGTTCAGCGAGACTGAGCCATTCTAATTAAAACTTAATACTCAAAATAGCGTTTCGAAGATCAGTGTTAAATTTTGTTGACTGTTTAGTTTGAATAATGGTCTATTACATTGTCAAGTGGCAAAAATCCTTCTAGCAGAAAGCATGATATGACTTGGTCCTTTCTGTCAGAAGAAAAATAATATGATTTCATGATTTTATTAACATGAAAACCAGATATCATCAGAAAAACCCTGACAGAAAATCTTATTGGAATTTATAAAAATGTCTTGCGATGAATCTTCCAACAGTGGAAGTTTATCGCCATCTCCTACGCCTGCTAAGAGAAACAGAAGTGACGAGACTGTCACTGATCAAATGATCAACTGCCTTTTAATAAATATTATTATTAAGTTCTACGGGTTAAGTATTTATATAATTTAATTTATTTTAAATTTCACTGAAAATAAATATGGAGTTCTACAAATTAAACACAAAAACCATAAATAAATAAATGATCAACTGCCACTCATGAATACATTTCAGGATTGTTTCGACGAAGTGGCAAATGAAAACAATAGTCAGTGTCAGGATCAAGAAAATAACGTAATTGCAAGCGAGATTGACTATTATTTCAAGAGAGTTCGATCATAGTCGTTTATTCTTGGTGGTCAGCTAATTCAAAACAGTATCCAAACTTGATAAAGTTTGCCAGAATTTAGTTTTCAGCTCCTTGTATCAGCAAATAGAGCGAAAGAATATTTTCTGAAGCCGATCATGTTTACAAAAACAAGAGCAATCACTTATCCCCTCAAAATGCAGAGAAACTAGTGTTCATCTATCTTAATTTGCCATTGGTTAATTTAGAATACTAACAAATTTGTTGATTAAATAAATAATTTAAAAAAATTCTAGAATTGCGTAGTTTTTATTTGCCTGCAAGTATCTTCCTTTATCAATTTACTGGCGATAATTTTGTGAAATTTTTGCAATTGAGGTACCATCAGATATCCAGCCGGATAGTAAGGTATTATCCGGTATCCGGCCAAATAGTAAGGTATTATCCGGTATCCGGCCGGATAGTAAAAATAGGCCGGATACCAGATAGTTACCGGATATCCGTTTCATCCCTAGTATCTATCCGTTCCAAAATAATGTTTACTAAACTGCAGTCGCTGAAGCAAGAGATTTTCGTACATTGACCCCACGCTACGTGTCATTGTTGCACGCGTGCAGTTATGTTGCCGTCACGCTCGCTCACTGTGCCTGTGCGAGCGACATGATTTTGCTCTTGCGACAGGGACACGTGGCGTAGGGTCAATGTACGAAAATCTCTCGTTTCAGCGACTGCAGTATATAAACATTATAGGCTATGTTCCCTATAAAATATCTAATTCAGTACATTATAAATTAGTAATCATCGATGATTGCATTCAATTTTTTCTTAAATATTGCTACCGTTGCTTTTATACCACACATATGATGAAAAAGTGTAAGAACTTACCAAAGAATTATATTTTACGAATTAATGATGGGACTTTTTTTGTTAAAATCAAATTAAATTCATTCCACAAAATATACAACAGGGTTATAACAGTTAAATTTTTTTTTTAAACCTTTTTTTTATGTTACACTTATTTAATATTGTATGTAGTATGGTATTTCTTGCGAGCCATCAATAAACAAATGCCTATAAAAACGTAAATTTCATCGACGGTCGTATCGGTCCACTGCTGCAATCGATTGGTTATAGAAGAGCTCCTATTTTTTACGAGTATATTGATGTAGTCGGTTGGTCTCGTCTACTATCAGTTCAACTAATGCCATATCGACAAATATTTAAAAAAATCAGCTTCCCGCATCCGCATGCCTTCACTGGCGACCAATATTGTGCCTGAGAAAGATGAATGCTTTTGAGGCACAAATGGATCGCTATCCAATTAAATAATGGTCTACTGTCAATGTGACTAGTAGAAGCAATATTTTCTATTTCGTTAGGCTCATCATTTTCATTTTCGTTTGAGTCAAAAAACTTTGGCAATTCAAATTCCATATCAATCTCATCAGACTCAGCGATTTGCCCGACAATCTAATCATCATCATAGGTAAAGTCAGCCTTTGTAAAGTCACAACAAGAAATATTAGGTCCTTACATATGAAATTGGCGTTTTGCCGTACTGGCAAATTTGATCTCAAATATCTTCTCTTTGGTTAGGAATTCCAAATCCAAATTTATAGAGCTATTTACTCATGTATTTGTGTTTTGAAAATTATAATTCATTTGTTTTTTCCTCAATTGTTTTTTTCTTTGCGTCACTCAGTTTACAAAATGAAAAACTTGAAATATCGCGTTATTTACGAGTACGAGTTCCACCGTGGCACCAGTGCTGCAGAAACGGTTCGAAGGATTATTGATGTGTATGGCGACGGTGCCGCAAAAGAAAACACAGTGCGTTTTTGGTTCCAACGTTTTCGTTCTGGAAATTTCGACCTGCAGAACAAGCTCCGTGGACGGCCGGAGACCAAAGTTGATAATGAAGAATTTAAGGCTATTGTGGAAGCGGATCCATCGCAAACCACATCCGAGTTAGCTGCAGGCTGCGGTGTTAGTGATAAAACTGTTTCAATCCACTTGAAGCAACTTGGTAAGGTGAAAAAGCTTGAAAGGTGGGTACCTCACGAATTGAGTGAAGCAAATCAACAAACGCGCGTTGACTGCTGCGTTGCATTACTCAACCGGCACAATAATGAAGGGATTTTAAATCGAATCATTACCTGTGATGAAAAGTGGCTCCTGTACGATAATCGGAAGCGCTCATCGCAATGGCTGAACCCTGCCGAACCAGCCAAACCATGCCCCAAGCGAAAATTGACTCCAAAAAAGTTACTTGTGAGCGTTTGGTGGACTAGTGCTGGTGTCGTTCACTACAGCTTTCTTAAATCTGGCCAGACGATTACGGCAGATGTCTATTGTCAGCAACTGCAAACCATGATGAAAAAGCTAGCTGCTAAACAACCGAGGCTGGTTAATCGCTCTAGGCCACTGCTGCTTCATGATAACGCTAGACCACACACTGCACAACAGACGGCTACCAAATTAGAGGAGCTTCAATTGGAATGTCTAAGACATCCACCGTACTCTCCGGACCTTGCCCCAACCATTTTTTTCGAAATTTGGATAACTTCTTGCAAAGGAAAAAATTCAACTCCGATGGGGCAGTCCAAACCGCCTTCAAAGATTTTATTGATTCCCGTCCGAATGGTTTTTTTAGTAAAGGGATCGATGAACTACCTATGAGATGGCAAAAGTGCATAGATAGCAATGGTAAATACTTTGATTAAATAAATATATTATAATAAAAAAAATCGGCTTTATGTTCCTCCCATACTAAACGCCAATTTCATATGTAAGAACCTAATATAATAAATTTTGTATAATAAATGAAATATAAAAAAAAAAGCAAAATCAATGCTAAAAAAATACTAAAAAATATACTAAAATAGATATACTATAAAAAATGCCGTTCATCTGGATTGTCTGCTTAGTAATTATTTAAAAAAAGAATTATAAATCTAGTCTGTGCAATTATTTTTTAAATTTTTTTTATTTGTTTATCTCAGAATGAACTAAAACCTCACATAGGATTAATTATATATAAAGCGATAGATAATATATAGGAAAATGGCAAAAAAATTTAGATATTTCATTTTTTTCTGGCGACCTTTTCTTGGGTATCTCTTTAATTTTTATTTTTGACGACCTTTTTTTGGTTACCTTTTTCATTTTTTTCTTGGCGACCTTCTTTTTTTTGGTCATCAATATATTTTCCTATGAAATTATGATATTTTCCCTATGTACTCGATACTTTGGAGTATCGATACTTTTGTTTCGATACTTTTACGAGTACGATACTTTTTTTCCGATACTACTCATGAGTACAGTATCGTTACTTTCTATTTGATATTGTGTCCCTAGGTATCACGTGCCATTGTCAAGGCTAAAAAGGCCTCAAAAGTTACGGACTAGCCGTTGGAATATCTCGCATTTACAGAAGTAAATGGTCTCTCTGAGAAGACCTAGGCTGACGTTTCGACACGGTATCACGTGCCATTGTCAAGGCTAAAAAGGCCTCAAAAGTTACAGACTAACCGTACTTGTTCGCGGGTGACATAAAAGTCTCCCACCAATAAGGCTGTCATACTTCGAGTTCAGATCAGTGTAAATAAATCGTCGCCATGTTTCATGTATCAGTTGCGAGCGAAACTAATGCCATCTCTGATTCGAATTGTGAAGTTCAATTTATTCGCCCTCAAATTGTGCTGATGAAATAGCTTAAGCTAAAGCTTGTGTGTATTTAGTTTGATGAGCCCTGTCCGATTTCAGAGTATGTGAGTAGCTTCTGTTCATCAGTGTAAGTGGTGGTCCGAGAGAATTTTAAAATATATACATTGCTACGTGACCTATGGGTAGACCGCCTTACCATAGGGCCGTGTGCATCACCGGCTAGCTCCAGATGGCCGAGCACGACGATCTCATACAAACATCACACTCATCCATGATCCGACGACCGACTCTTTCCCATAAAGTTGTGTAAAGTTCATTTGTGTGTGTGTGGTATTTACCAGATTTTCGGAGAAATCACTTATCACAATAAAAGATAATATTACATTAGACAATTTAATGAGCAATTAATAAGGCCCCCTGTGGTATCGAAACTCACTTCACTATTTTCTAGAACTTTTTTCTTTTAATCTCTGCGATCTTCATAATTTATCGGTAGGTATAGGTGCTGAGTCATGTAAAGTACTTTGTCTACTTGTGCTGGGTGATTCATGTATTACCGATTGAATAACTAGAGATTTTGAAGAAAAATGATGTGCCGGTGCAGTTGGTGGTATCGTACAAGAGACAACTGGTTTGGTGATGGTATTTTTCTGAGTTTTAAGTTTTCGTTTTGCGAGAAACAGTTTCCAAGCCATAGGAAGTCTTCGGGAATCATCTGGAGTGTTTAGACTGTATAATTATATTTAGATTAGATAGCCACTCTTAAAACCTGTCAGACATCAATATCCATAGCTGCGAAGCGGCTACCATAGCCGACAACATGGCCTTGCAGCAAGCTGTGCACTGTGCACTGGCCACCATTGGCTGCGAATTGCCCACCACAGCCGCCAGTTGGTCCGGCCATTGGCATCTACCACCGGTGACAGCCGATTGTAGATATCAATGACCGCGCAGCAGTCACTACCAGCCGCGAATCGGCCACCATAGCCGAATACAACTGTCAAGCTAGTGATGGGATGAGTCATATTTTTTCTAACTCGAGTACCTCGAATTGAAATATTGGCCGACTCGATTCGCAACTCGAGTTGACTCGGTGTCTATTTGTGAGTTGAGACTGCCAGATCGATATGTACGAACGCCTATTATTATTATATTATAATATTACTGTACGGGTACGTCTTTCGTATACTCAACTCGGTGTCGCAAACTCGTTAGTCAATAAAGTTTTAGAAAAATATTACAAATAAGGAAAGATAAGGATAAATAATAGATTTATGTATTAATAAAGAGATAAGTACTCAACAATATGTTTTTTCTTCAAGTGATTAATGTGGAGGTGTTACCTATGTCTTTATAATTACAGGTAAATGTTATAATTATTATTTTTGCAAAAAAACTCCCATGCGACACTCTTATTCTTTTCAGGGGGCATATTAACTGCAAATACGCATCACTATTACTATACTATATATTTGCGGAAAATTAAATGCAAGTAATTAATAATTATGCAAATCACTTTCAGAGGTCATGGTCACTAGAAAATTAATAAACGAACCGAGCCGAGCGGCGCACGGTGCCCGCGAGTTGAAGCGGCATCTGTGCCTGGTTTTTTTTTTTTTTTCTAATATGAGATGGCGCCACTATCGCTCGCAACAGTCACACGAAACGGTGCTAAAGCGCTAATGTATACTTTCATTAGTATTGTTTCTGCGGGAACCAGTATAGTATCAATCCCATTTTTGGAATTTGATGGGATGTTTGGGTATTGCTTTGCTCCACTCCTGTCGCGGGTTGGCCTCACTAGTGATGGGTCGTCGACGTATTTACCGTCGACGAAACAAGACCGTCCACGTCCGTCCATCAACGAGACGATCAACTAGTTGAATTCGTCAACTAGTTGACGTGTCTACTTCGTTAGGCGAACATTCTATCTAAACATCGGGACGATGGTCAACTGTCTACAGTTCGACGCGACGTTGCTCGACGGCTCAACCGTTGACTATTTTTATTACGTTAATTTTTAAAATTTAAAGAAGTTCGAAGGAATATAGTTTCGGGGAAAGTAAAACCGCTACTTGTGCTTATATGTAAAAATAAATATTTTATTATTTATTTGTTTACGCACAATTATAGGCTTTTACATATTGTTTTATATACTTCTTTCTATATATAATAAAGAAAGAAGTAGGTATACACGACAATATCAGGTGTAAGCAGTAAAATATTGGTTCAATAAAAAATAAAATAATTAAACAGAATTGTTTTATTTTATACAGAGCAAAATTGGGAATTCACCGAAACGTCGCATGTGCACATCGCACAAATCAAGTAAAAAATAATAGATAATAGCTTATTAAGCCTATCTCATTGAATCTTACTCTACGCATGCATTCAAATTTCAAGTCTCTGTCATAGTTCGTGTACACAGATCTGCACTCTATTTAGGGTTGAAATGAAAGTACCCGTCGAGCCGTCTATGGCGACTATAAGTCGACAGCGAGAGATGAGAGAGAAATAAACGGAGACGTTTTGTCTTGTTCTTGCTCGTTGCTTTGCACTACGTTGAATCTCGAATCGTCCACCGTCCATGGCGTCCGCCGTCCACCGTCCATGGCGTCCGCCGTCCACCGTCTACGAATTCAACTAGTCCATGCGATAAACGTAAACCGTCGACACAACGTCAACGGTTGATTTCAACTAGTCCGTCCATTCAACGCCCATCCCTAGGCCTCACAGTATTTTCATTTTCAGAATGCGGTCGAAATATTTATTCAATTAAAATAAATAAATTTTCCTTAGGGATACGATATCGAATAGAAAGTATCGATACTGTATTCATGAGTAGTATCGGGAAAAAAGTATCGTACTCATAAAAGTATCGATACTCCAAAATATATCGGTGACCAAAAAAAAAAAAAAAAGGTTGCAGAAAAAATATATCGGCGACCAAAAATAAAAAAAGGTCATCAGGGAAAAAATATATCGATATGCAAAAAAAGATCACAGGAAAAAAACATTGCCAAATTTTTTATTTTTAAAGGTATCGATACAAAAAGTACTCATTGAGTAAAAGTGTCGAGTACAAAAGTTTCGGTATCGAAAGAAAAGTACTCGATACCACAAAGTATCGATACTTTTTTTGTGTCCCTACTTTTCCTAGAGACGCAAGATGTCACTTTGTAAATATCAGTTGCCAATTGCCATTCTATTTTTGTCCATATTCTGTGACGGCGCCGTTCACGCCGCTTGGCCGGGCTTGGCTGTTGTCGGAACAGTTCGCCAACAAGGCGAGTGTTCCGATGCTCGGCTCAGCTCGGCACTATAACCGAGCTCAGCCGAGCGACCGAGGACGCAGTCCGGGCTGTCCGCAATCGTATTGTTCTAACATTATTACGTTCACATAACTTTCTCAGCGAGTTAACTCAGTTTGCTGGAAACGCGACTCGATTTGACACGCTAGCAATATAACTCGAGTTACTCGATTAAATTAACTCGAGTCGGCCCAGACAGCCGCCCGCAGGGCCTTGCAGCAAGCAATCGGCGATAGCCGATTTGTCATTACCTTGTATTTTTGCCATATGCAAAGTGGCAAATATGTCAAAAGTCTGCGATTTAAAAGATTAATTTGGTTTACAGTTTGACAAATCTTAGAAACACGTCAAATTCAAGGTTAATTAATATACTTGCAAACAGAAAACATAAAGTTAATTTAGGAAAATATACGTACATATCTTTTTCATCAAGTGCCTTTCGTGAAGTAACTCAGTATTAAATAATGTATATAATATTTCTACACATTAAAGAATATTCATATAAATGTATTTTAAAATATCTGTACATCTCGCTTCTTTAATATTTTTTATAGATGTTCATAACAAAGATTACCAAAAATGAAGATATAGTTACAAAAATTATAACTAAGATTTTCATGTATATTTTTTGTGGATTTTCATTATTGTTATGGATTTTAATGACATATTTAAAAAGTGAATGGTATATATGGTATTAGACATTTAGCAGAAACTGTTAACAAAAATGTCATTTATATTAAACAAGCATGATTATAAAAATTCATACCTTGTCAGAATCAATGATCTCCATAATCTGATCTTTCAGGTATTTGGTGAATACATCTACTGTGACCATGCAGGCTTTCTTAACATTGATGACCTCACTTTCTTCCTTTGGGCCCATGAGCAGCGCTAACGGGAGACTCACATCAATGCTCTCAAAGCTCTCCTTTTTTAAAGCATTTTTCCAAGCAACAAAGAATTCATCTGGATATGTGTCTTTAGAAAAGACTCCTATAGTCTTCCCAGCCTTCGATTCTTTGATAGCCTCAATTAATTTTTCAAAATTTGCCTTGTCTTTGTCATTCTGGAAACATTATAAATATTTTAGTGAATTATTAAAAAATTATTAATGGATTTTTTTGCCATTAATTGATTTTTTCTGGTTTATGTAAAAAAAAAAAAAAAAAACAATATGAAAAAAGTGCAACTACCTTTTAAATATTACTAATAGATCAGATAAGTATATTGATATGCTTGTTTGTTATACTGAATTAACCCCCCCTGGGCAGCGTCGGATATATCCGACAGGCACAAAATAATTTATTTATCGATGGCCGCGTATCGAATTTGAAAAACGTAATTTTTTCCCAATAGAGAAATCCTGTTGTGACCTGTCGTTCCATTTTCAACTCAAAAACATCACGGATTGTATTTTAAATCAACAATCAAAACAGAAGTTTTTCTGCCGTCAAAATCGTATAGAATTGTCATAGATGGCGCCCCGATCGCGTGTTGTGCAATCGAAATTCAAATATTCCATCGTCAAGGTCACGCGCAATGTGCGCGGGAAATACGATTTATTTTTTTCGATTTTCGATTTATTTGTACACGTATATACAAATATATACGATATGTTTTGCGATATTTGTCAGTTTTTGTTGGTTTATGATTCAATTGAATACTAATAGTGATTTATTAACAAAAATACACGCAATTTTGTTGCGTTTATTTGAAATATGTGTGTGTGTGAAAGTGTATCATATTTATGTGTTATGAGTGCGATGTCCCGTCGTGTGCCGTGCCGTGCAACAAAATATATCACACAGAAGAAGATTATTATTATTAATAGTAGTGTTGTCTCTAATAAACAAATAAAAAAATTATTATTATTTTTCAGAAAATGTTGCGCTGGCAACATTATGGAAATTCAAAAAAAGATTATTTTTTTACTTAAATGATAAAAAAAATCATTGCGTTTCGACACTTACGATAAAATAATATGAATGTGTGTGTTTTTTTTTAATATACGCATGTTTTCATGTTTTTTTCGTAAAAAGAAAAATCACAAAAAATTCCGAAAATTTACGGCCCACAACAAGCTAATGGTAAATAGGATTCGATCAATTTGTCAAATAAACAAAAAATATTTATAAATAAAAATATTAAGGCTAGACACCCATTTTCCAAATGTAAAATGTCGATGTATGGTGTCATTGGATCCTGCTGTTTCAAGACGAGAAGGAAACATCAACAAATCTAATATTGCATAAATATTACACTAGTGCGTATATTTACGTATTCATTGCAAGATACGTTGTGACAGAAGGAAGAGATCTATTTTATTATCTTTACAATCATATCTTGACCGCTATTATAGAACAATGTACATATAGTCAATTTTGACAATATGAATATTATATAAATTATATTTTTTATTTTAAAAGTTGGTAGAAATCAGTTTCTCTCACACATCTACTAATTTTATTTACAGGCAGTAATCTGCTGATGCGCTCATATTTTAATTTCACAATCCTTTCTTCTCTCCAAATAAAAATCCAATCGAGCTTTGAATTGATTTATATTTGTAGCATTATATGCTGTGAAAGTTTGTTCCGTGCTTCCACTACTTCATTCGAGAGGAAGTGTTTCCTAAGGTTGGACACAAAGTGTTTTGTTCATTTTTCTAGTGTCCACAAAGATTTACATTTGTGTTGGTGGAGATGATTTCTTGATACCAGCGCAATGTCAAGATAAAATTTTGAAAGAAAAAAAATAAATGTCTCTGTGCAAGGTGCCCAAATATTATATTGTGGTCAATATTTCTGATACATTAAATTTGTGGGACTTGTATACCATTTACTTTGCATGACTAGGATACCAGGTTCAATTGTCAAAATGAATGCAGTGCTAGCCAGCCCAAAATTTATCAGAAGAAAGCCATTTCAAATATAACACAAATTAAATCTTATGTTAAATAAAGACTTAATCAATATTTTTCGAAATCAACATACCCTATCTCTCGTAAGAAGTTTAATTTGAGGAAAATCTTCTTCTTTATGTTGGTCAACTTGCTTCATAAATTCAATTTTCTTTTTGCTCGCGAGAAAGAGAATGCATTTTTCTGTCAATACAGTCACAGTATCGGACAATTCATATCCGTATAACCAGATCTGAAATGAATAATTTATTACAAAGATAATAGAAAAAACATAAAAATATAAAAACATATTTATTTTCATCTAAAATAGCGTTGGAAGTTTAGCTAAAACATAATTTCATGATCTTTTTTGTCTTTTTTAATAATGCCATTGAATTTGTCTTTTTTAATAATGCCATTGAATTTATGTCTTTTTTAATAATGCCATTGAATTTTAAAATATCAATATAAAAGTAGCTAAAAATATTTTCAATTTTATATGAAAACATATTAAAACATCAATGACCAAAAGTCAAGAACACAACCTGCAAATGTTTTCTCAGGAACATAGCCCTCATGTAAATAAGCCAATATTTTACTTCATAAGCTGGTGATTAAATTTTTATACAGTACATTTTATATATTAGTTGTGTATTAAGTATAGAGAAAAATGATTCGTTTGAACTATTGCATAAAACAAACTGGCAAACGTCATACATGCAAAGACGCCGATTTACTGTAGAGAGTATCTTCATCCACCCCGAGGGCCGTTACGAAGCAATCCATTTTAGCGAGAGGATCATCTTGAGAGGATTCAGCACTCTGAAAGAAATGTAAAACCACATTTTTGAAATATGTTAAATCTTTGACTCAAATCCCGTAAATTATTGTATGTACTAAATATCCTCTAACACCAACCTTCCAAGCCGCATATAGTCGTTTAATCCGTCGAAAAAACGTTTCTTTATCTAAACCTATACTAGCCATTTTAGAATACTAGAGACCAAACAAATGCGAGAAACTTTCCGAAAAACAATAAAACCGCGTTTCTCGTCCGTCAAACAACAACACCATACAACAATGAATGACGGTAATGGCGGGCATAGAAAAGAGAAATAATGGCGGGATTCGTGCGTGTTCAATAATGTACCTAACAGTATAAACTATAAACATTTGAGGTGGATACTAGGGATGGGTCGTCGACGTATTTACCGTCGACGAAACGAGACCGTCCACGTCCATCCATCGACGAGACGATCAACTAGTTGAATTCGTCAACTAGTTGACGCGTCAACTTCGTTACGCGGACGTTCTATCTAAACATCGGGACGATGGTCAACTGTCTACGGTTCAACGCGACGCTTCTCGACGGCTCAACCGTTGGCTATTTTTATGACGTTAATTTTTAAAATTTAAAGAAGTTCGAAGGAATATAGTTTCGGGGAAAGTAAAACCGCTACTTGTGCTAATATGTAAAAAGAAATATTTTATTATTTATTTGTTTACGCACACTATAGGCCTTTACATATTGTTTTATATACTTCTTTCTATATATAACAAAGAAAGAAGTAGGTATACACAGCAATATCAGGTGTTAGCAGTAAAATATAAATATAAACTACATAAATAAGCAGTGAAAGTATTGGGTATAAGCATTAAAATGTGAGTAAATAAAATGGAAGGAAACAATGATTTTGCGTAATAAAGGCACCAGCTATGAGGTCCGGTAAAAAATACTTTACATTTATTTATTATCTATAAATTTATAAATAAATACATAATTTAAAAATACTTTACATTTGAGATGTTATATAGAAATTTATTGAAGAATACATCTTTCGAAGTCAGGCTTTCACTTTGTGGTGACATTATTAATAAATAAATATATCTGTATTACTTGTCAACTTTAGTTTAAGGCTCAATCTGAGAAAAGGAACATTGTTCCCGAAACATGTAAAAAACCAATAAAAAGTAATGTAAACAAAATTATAATAGATTTATTTTTTTATCTATAAAGTTGAAAATAGGGAATTTTTAATAAAAATTAATTAAACCTAAATTCAAGATTATATTACATATATAATAATTAATGTTGGACTCCTGAATAAGGACCATAGTTAGGTATAGAAAATTTGTTGTGAAAAGTTGAAAAGTAAGGAAATAACACAATAATTAAATTTTAGCATCCCTTTTCAGGTAAATATAAGAAGTCGAGATCGATCGAATAAAATATTGATTTAAGAAAAATATCTAGCCGGCCTGTTAATTAATAATAGTTCAATAAAAAATAAAATAATTAAACAGAATTGTTTTATTTCATACAGCGTAAAATTAGGAATTCACCGAATCGTCGCACGTGACATCACAAAAAATCAAGTAAAAAAAATAATAGATTATTAGCTTATTAAGCCTATCTCGCCCTACGCATGTATTCAAATTTCAAATCTCTAGTCATAGTTCGTGTACACAGATCTGCACTCTATGGTAGTGTACTTTAGAGTTGAAATGAAATTACCCGTCGAGCCGTATATGACGTCTATGGCATCTACAAGTCGACAGCGAGAGATGAGAGAGAAATAAACGGAGACGTTTTGTCTTGCTCTCGCTCGTTGCTTTGCATTGCGTTAATCTCGAATCGTCCACCGACCACGGCGTCCGCTGTCCACCGTCTACGAATTCAACTAGTCCATGCGATAAACGTAAACGGTCGACGCGTCGATGCAACGTCAACGGTTGATTTTAACTAGTTCGTCCATTCAACGCCCATCCCTAGTGGATACCTACCTAATACAAATATCTTGTTGCGAGAACACTTCATAGGGGTGAAACTGGGTGAAACGCCAGGGAAAAAAGAAAAAAAAATCTAAATTTTTCAAAGCAGAGTTATGTTGCTCTTTTAAGTTGCAGCAAATACGTCTTTACAACTTCTAAACATTTAATTTTATATCTTCAATTGCGCCTAAAATTCTTAAGAACGATCTGAAAAATTGCATTTACAGTATTTCCACACTTACCTACTTACTTATTTACACATTTACTTACTTATTTATTCACAGGCATTCGTGAAACAAAAGTGAAATGAAGTGTGGAAAGGGAGACACTTTTTGTACTATGACGATTTCAATCAATGCTAATTATTGTTTTTTTCTACAAAGTTATTCAACAGGAGTCGCGCGGTAGTATTTTATAATATTGTTGAATTGTATAAAACCAGTAATTCTTTAATTATTAACTCCTATCCTTAAAACCGTGAAAAATCACGGGACATAGTAATAATTAATAACGACCCTCGAACCTGAACCGCACGCTGATTAATGTGTCACACTCAAGCGCCTGGGCCTCATTCAGCCTCATTCCCAGTGAGCACAGTTATGTTAATGTTGCCAAACTGAAAATAACGTGTTATGTAACATAGAAGTCACCAAGAACTCACATGTGACTCACGATTTCTCTCTCATTTATGTAACAATGTGAGGTAACATTGTGATGTACCTGTTACGTTACTTTTATGTAACAGTAATATAACAGTGATGTAACAGTAATGTAACGACATTGAAGTAGATGTTATATAGGGTGTCTCATAGCTAGTAGCAAAAACTTTGCAGGTGGATTCCTGCTTTGATAGTGAGTCGAAAATTTTCAAGCAATCATGACCTAATCAATAGTTATGAAAATATGCAATATCAAAGTTTGCATTTTTTCCAAAACTTCTGACTTATTTTGTGCAAAAAGTGTGTAACTATTAGCATCACAAAAACTCACGTAGATTATGACAAAAATTCATTATCTTTAATACAAATCAAATAAAATGGTAAAAATCTTGCAAAAATTGAAACTAGATTTTTCATAATCAACATTAAATAAACTATTAGATTCTAGTTACGGTTACGAATAGATTTCAAAATAATTATTATTTGGGGATTTAAAAAATTAAATATAGTTTACATTAAAAACATTTAAATACATTTTTATAGTACATATGTGGAGTGACCCGACCTTTTGTTGCGGGGTCACCAGGTTGTGGGGTACCGCGTCGGGTATCCCACTTTTTAAATAATTATTGCGGGATGAAAAACAGCTGATATCAATAGAAAGCCGTAGGCAGTTTTAAGGCAGGTTGAATGTTAATCGTATTGCATAGAGAGAGATGCGCTACGTAGCGAAATGAGCTACGGATAACAATCGTTGGGCAGCGTGACTGCGTAGCAAAGTGTGCTACGGTACCGGTCGAGCAGCATGGCGTCTTGATGATGGCCGGGGAACGAACTGTTTTGGTACGTCCGAAACACTTCTTTTATATCGTAATTTTGCTTGCGAAACGTGTGTAAAAACTCGTGTAAGAAATCACACATCTTTTATTTTCTTTTGTTGTTGTGGGAACCGCCATGTCCGCGTGTGCATTGTCTGGTGTCGATTTCATCTGTAATAATGAACACAGACGTCCGTGCTTCCAAGTGCACGTGTTTGGTGCTACACATCGTGTTACCATGGGAAATTCTCGGTGAAAGTCAACGCTGGTTAGAAAGACGTGAGAAAACGGGTTGTTGACCCCACACATATATGCTTATTTCAGGTTAAGAAAATAAAATACTAGTTATATCTTTTTTTGTCAAAAACCGACAACTTCTCTAACGCGCGCCGACACCCCCTGTACACATTGGCGTTGGCCGGCATTGGGCCAACCTCGGCCAACGTGCACAGGGTCCTTTAGGGGAGAGGAGAGATGTTGTAGGTGTTTGTATGTTATACTTTTATTATTATGAATTTCTAAATTTTCTAAAATGTCAAAATTTTTTATACATCTGCACTTCTATGCTCTCATGGGCATAGAACTTCTATGATAGAAGTGCTATAGTCCGTCCAACTTATCTGGAGAATAAAGGAGGGCGTCCCAATCGTTGTGGTACTGCCCATAGTCTAAAAATTATCTCATTTGTAGGGAATTTTATGCAAATTCGTTTTTTCTTAAACAAGTTATTAAGCAGTATACGACACGATAAAAAACAAAAAATGTAAACTAACGTACAAATAAATTTATCAAAATATACATTCGTAAAATACACAACGTCACAAAATGACGTTTTTTCAAAATCAAAGAAAAATACAATTTTCAGGAAAAAAAAACAAACAATAATAATTCTTTTGGGCTGGCGCCACATTACGCAGATCTTCCGCCGCGTTTTTTCCGTTCGCCAAATCGGCAAAGCAAATAGATCGACCGATCATCCGCGTAGTGTGTTTAATAAGCGCATCTTGTATGGAAAGAAATGTAGCGATGTTCCACGACAGAAGAGACGCGGCGGAAGATCCGCGCATTGTGGCGCCGGTTTTATTCGGTGTCTCATACCTAATGATCATGACCACCATGTTTAACTGAGTAACACCTAAGGATATCAATCGGTTTATCTTTCGTTCAAAGCATAGATATTTTCCACCGATCAAACAACTCGCTCTCGTAAAAATCTTTGCTTTAAATGAACTATTGCTATAAAGTAAGTTGATGCAACCAGTCTTTAATGTGCATAAATAAAAAAGTTTATTTTTGAAAAAAGATGTTTATACAAATGAACTCGTTAATGAATTATGTAATAAAAAGTATAAATAATAAAAATTCTATGTAAAAAATTATTTAATAAAATATATTCTAAAACTTTTCTCATCTTACGGCTTCTAATTCAATTTTTCCACTTATCCTTGTTCTTTTTTTTCCGGGTGTAGATATTTTAATGCCCATTTCCACGGCCACTTTACCTTCTTTAACTATTTTGTAAATTGCCGATTCAGAAATACCTGAAGAAATTGTATAATAGTAAAATAAAAAACTAAGTATGGGAAATCATTATAACTGCATGGCAGCACTAACATGAAGTGGCGGCAATAAGTCTATGAATAAAATCAAACGGTATAATTGGGTCTTTTAGACGTTGTTCCTCTTCAAAAAACGTGTGCATTTTCAATATTATTTCCCGAACACCGCTTTTAATGGTTTTTGGCATGGTGACAATCTAAAATCTTCTTAAAAAACTATCGAAACAGTCGTGAACCCCTCTGTAAACAAAGTCTGTCAAAGGTCTGTCAGCTGTAGATAATCCAATATGGCGTCGTTAGTTCTAAATTTAGCCATTCTTCAGATAAGTTAGATGGACTATACATCTTCGATCATGCATGATCTGTCATATTTGAGTTGATGTTGAAATTCTTTATCCCCACCCCTTGGCTTAAGGTGTTCGTTTATTCGTGTGTGCATTTTTCTTCCCGTTTGTCCAACACAAACTCCATTATTAGCTAGTGGATCTATTCTACTTTTATTATTTAATATATATTTTCTAATATTGTTGATGATTTAGAATGCTGGTTTGAGCTTTGTTTCTTTAAATAGTAGGTCTTTGATTATTTATTTATTAAGGAATTTTAACAGTTTTTTTTTTAAATAACATATACATTTCATAGACCAATTAAAAAGATTCACACATGTTAAGAACAAAGTTAGATAAGACATTTTTAAGTTAATTGTTTTGAATTAATTAATGATTAGTGGTAAGTAACAATGTTAAGACTGTAAATGGTACGGATACTTTATACGAACCGTATGTTTTCCGAGAAACGATTCTCGGATATCCTGTACATTGGTTTCTTTTGCATGATTTGTCTGTGTTCATATAGTTTATTTTGGTTAATAATATATCGTCCCTTTAGAGGTAAAACTTTAGGGCCGGTTGTTTCAAGTTGGATTAAAGTAAGCGTTGTTTTAAAGCATAGTTTTTTACGTTCTCCACCAATCAGACGATCCGTTTTCGTAAAAATCTATGCTTTAATCGACCGCTTACTTTGATCGATCTTAAAACAACCGGGCCTAAGGCCCGGTTATAATGACGTTATAATTAGTTTATGAACTTCTATAGTTAATTTTGGGAAATTTGAATATTACCAACAGCATTTTTGGGAATTTTTTTTTTTTGTAACACGTAAAGTCGAGTGTTCCGATTTCAAAAATGATATTTATACGCGGCGCAAAAAAGTATTAAAAAAGTTATCACAGTTCAAAATTTCATATTTCGTTCACACAAATCGATACAAATCTGACAGTTGCATATTTTGTCTATGACATGAATGACGCCTTGCCGTAGACAGCAGATAAATATTGATTGAATTGTTGACTTTATCTATGGATTCACCTTGTATGGTGAAGTAAGTACTAAAAGGCAAGAAAACATTATGCTGCATTACACATACGGTTTTAATTGAACAAGTAATTATATTAAACAAGTTTTTCACGAAATATTCAATAAATACTTTATTCAGTCAACTACAGAATAAGTCATAAGTACCATCTCCCCGGGAATTTGGCTCGTTACATGTTTATAAAAAGGTGTAAAGAGTTGTACGTGGATCGAGCCGATGAATTCTTACGATTAGCCGCCAAATTGTATAACCCCCTTTTTTAGGTTAGGTTAGGTTTGGTTAGGTTAGGTTAGGTTAGGTTTGGTTAGGTTAGGTTAAGTTAGGTTAGGTTAGGTTAGGTTTGGTTAGGTTAGGTTAGGTTAGGTTAGGTTACGTTTGGTTAGGTTAGGTTAGGTTAGGTTAGGTTAGGTTAGGTTATGTTAGGTTAGGCTAGGTTAGGTTAGGTTAGGTTTTTTTTTTTTTTTTCCTTGTTTAGTGTTTGCTTTTGTCACCTTGCATATTATTTTTCAAGGTTTTGTGTTAGGCTTTACTTGTATGTGCTTGCTGTTTGTGATAATTTATTCTGAGTATGTGTTTATTGTTTCTTTGTGGAGTGTTGCCATGGGCGTGCTATACTGTTCCGACATTTGTCTGACGGCTGAGGGAACCATGGAAAACCTCAGCTGGAACAGAAATAACTGCTATGCTGTTTAAAATTCTTTATTTGGAGGAACATAAATTGGTTTTTATTACAGTTTTATTGGAGATAATATTTATTTGTTACATTGAGTGATTTTACGTACAATATGCGTAACATATTCAACAAATTTTTGTCTAAGGACACTATCCTGAAGAATCTCTGGGAAATCCTTAAGTTCGGTGTCCTTCGTTTGACATACCTTTTCCATTTTATATCTCTCTGCCGTGAAGATAGGGCATTCTAGAATAAGATGCTGGACATTTTGTTCTGTGGATGAGTCGCATGGACATGCTGGGCTATCCTTGATTTTAAATCTGTGAAGATACGACAGAGTCGCTCCGTGTCCTGTTAGTATTTGAGTGAGTTCAAATGAGAGTGGTGTTCTCTTCCTAAACTCTTTTGCATCTTTAATGCTACCGAAGAACAGCTTCGTCCCCTTTCCCGTTTCTTCAGATTTATATCTACGGTCCCATTCTTCATGGATCGCCTCTTTTATCATGAATTTTGCGTAGCTGAGAGGAAAGTCCGAGTATAGTTTGGCGGTTCTGACCTTGAGTGCAGCATCCTTTGCCAGCTCGTCTGCTCTCTCATTTCCTGCTAATCCATTGTGGCCTCTTATCCATAGAAATTCGCATGCTGTGTCCTTTTCCTTCAATTTCTTGGTTATTTCTTGAATATCGAAGACAATGGGGTTCGTCGGTGCACCATTTTTGAGGGCGTAAGTGGCACTTTTGGAATCTGTTAGTACATTAATTGTGTTCCAAGTCCGTGTTTGTGTACCTACCCACTCTAATGCCTTCTTGATTGCGAAGAGTTCAGCTTGGAATACTGAGCAATAATCAGCCATAGGTAGCTTCTTATTGTATACCTCTCCGGTTTCATTATAGATGACGAATGCTGCTCCAACTTTACCGCCTGTTTTGCTGCCATCTGTGTAGATGTCGATTTCAGTGCTGAGAAATTGTTGTTCCCTTTGGTAGTTTTCTGGAAAACTCACTTTTTCGCCCACTTGCTCTCTAGGATGAGGCAGCCGGGTGTACTTCACAACACCTTGGTATTTTCGATCTTCAGGAAGGAACGATATTTTTCCGTCGACCTTGGTGTCGCGGATTAGTTTGAGTTCCTTGAGTTTTAGATCGAGGGGAGTGAGTCCGGCTATAGCTTGTACAGAGTTAAGAGATGTCGTGCGATATGCTTTGCATATTCGAATTCCGAAGGCTCGCTGAACTCTGTTAAGTTTCTTCTGTATATTCTTGCGCCTGGCTGCCTCTCCCCATAAACTGGCTGCATATGTTATCGTAGGTTCCACAACTCCGACGTAGATCGTACGAAGTACCTCGGCGCTGAGTCCCCATGTCGGTTTTGCCATAAAAGTAAGCTTTTTTCCTATATTAGTGGCTTTTTGGCATACCATATCGACATGCTTATTCCAGTTGAGTTTGTCATCCACGACAATTCCCAGTACTTTTAAGTCTCTAGAAAATGCAAGTATTTTACCATTCATCATCAGGGTCGGCGGCTGGGCCTTTTTTCTGGTGATAAAGAGTGCCTTTGTCTTTTCTTCCGAGAACTCTAGTTTTACTTTTCTTCCCCAGGTAGATATATCATGGAGAGTATCGTTGGTGATTTGCTGAAGTATGCTGGCGTCTTTATGTTTAATTATAAGGAGTACATCATCAGCAAATGCTTGAATGTGTACGTTTGGATGATGTGCGAGTTGTAGAAGGTCATCTAAAAGTATATTCCAGAGCACCGGTCCGCAAGCAGATCCTTGTATACAGCCCACATTTGATTCCTGTCTAGCAGATGCTCCCGCGTAGACAGTCTCCACTATCCTGTCCGATAGGTAGTCCTTGAAGACTTTGTATATATTGAGTGGGCAGTCCATTTTTGCTAGTTGAAATAGGAGAAAGGGCCACCATTGTCAAATGCTCCCTTGATGTCCAGGGATACCACACAAATGTGCTGGCCTCCATTGTTTGCTTCCTTGATTCTTCTGATCGCCTCGTGCATCGCGTCTTCCGTGCTTTTTGCTGTGTAAATCCATATTGGAAGGGGCTTATTTTCTGCAATGTCGTTATCCGCCATGCCAGTCTCTTTATGAGAAGTTTTTCTAGCACCTTGCCAAAGACCGGAAGAAGTCCAATCGGTCTGTATGACGCAGCACATCCATATTCTTCTTTACCTGGTTTGGGGATAAATTTAATCCTCGCCACCTTCCACAGCAATGGGAAGCATCCAATTCTGAGACACGCATTGTAGATCGCGGTTAGTATATCAGGAAGGCACATAAATGTCTGTAGGCAAATATCTGCCGTGAAGTGATCGCGGCCCGGTGCTTTGGTTGGTAGATGTCGATTTCAGTGCTGAGAAATTGTTGTTCCCTTTGGTAGTTTTCTGGAAAACTCACTTTTTCGCCCACTTGCTCTCTAGGATGAGGCAGCCGGGTGTACTTCACGATACCCTGGTATTTTCGATCTTCAGGAAGGAACGATATTTTTCCGTCGACCTTGGTGTCGCGGATTAGTTTGAGTTCCTTGAGTTTTAGATCGAGGGGAGTGAGTCCGGCTATAGCTTGTACAGAGTTAAGAGATGTCGTGCGATATGCTTTGCATATTCGAATTCCGAATGCTCGCTGAACTCTGTTAAGTTTCTTCTGTATATTCTTGCGCCTGGCTGCCTCTCCCCATAAACTGGCTGCATATGTTATCGTAGGTTCCACAACTCCGACGTAGATCGTACGAAGTACCTCGGCGCTGAGTCCCCATGTCGGTTTTGCCATAAAATTAAGCTTTTTTCCTATATTAGTGGCTTTTTGGCATACCATATCGACATGCTTATTCCAGTTGAGTTTGCCGACAAGATCGTCAAAATCTATTGCCGACAAGATCGTCCTAATCTCCAGTTGCGTGAAACCCGGGTCTATGTTTGTAAGATTATTGGGGGGTCCATTCCTTATTTCTTGTTGTTCAGGTGTATCCAAGGTGCTTGAGTCTACGGGAAAGAAATGTTTCAGTAGTTCGTTGGCCGATTCTAGAGCCGTGTTTGTTATTTTGTTTCCGAACTTCAGAGTTTCCGGGGGAGTAGCCGGTTTCGATTTAAGTATCCTTTGGACGGTAGACCAGACTGTCTCTTTACCTTGTGCACCACGGAAGTCCTTCCAGCTGTTGATTTTTGCTGAGGCGATTTCATCCTTGTATTGCTGCCTCAGCTCTAAGTATGCTGGCAGAGTGACTGCTTTTCTTCGTTCTGCGGAGGAGTTGCTCATCTTCCTTTTTGCGGCTGTGACTTCTTTCTTGAGATTTTCCAGCTTTTCATTCCACCATGGGCATTTCTTCTGTTTTGGGGCTTTCGTGGTCGGAATCGAGGCTCTGCACGCATCGCTGACTGCTTCAATTACAGAGTAACCTGCCGGTCTAGTGTCCGCTGTTCGTTATTACTTTCGATTTCGGCTACCGTGAGCTTCTTGTCTTGAATCGACTTGGTAAAATCTTCAGCGAACTTGTTCCATTTGGCTTTAATTGTCTTATACATGAAGGTTGAGTCCAGAACCTTTGTGTTGTCGACGTTTCCTAGCAGAAGGGTGAATGTTATGGCGTTATGATCAGAAAGAGATGCAGTGTCTTTGTCAACCTTCCAATCAGATATTTAGAAAACTGTTGGAGCATAATGTTATATCGATTACGCTGGTGATGAGAACGTTGTCTCTGACCGTTTCAAATGTAGGAATAAATCCTTCGTTCACTACATTTAGTTGGTGTTGCGATATGCAATCGAGAATTTTCTCACCTCGTTTATCTGTTTTCCTGCTACCCCATCAGATGTGCATAGCATTCACATCTCCTCCCATGATTACTTGATGTCGTTTTGTCTCAAGGAGTTTGGTAACTTTTATGAGACTCACTTCAATGTCTTCATTTGGAGAACAGTAGACAGAACCAATCACCGTAGGCGCACCTTGGATTGAAGCCTCGATTAATATGTTCGTGTTGTCGCTATATTTTTGGAGTAAAATGCAGTTCTTAGCAAGATTGCTGTTCAGAACGATAACAGCGGCTTTAAGTGGCTCTTGAAGACATTTCTTCTGGAAAATTGTTCCGTAGCACGTTGATTTATTCAATTTTCCTGTACTTCCCGTGTAGGGCTCTTGCACTATGGCAATATCAATCTTCTTCCTGTGTAAATTGTTGAAGAATTATATGGTGGCCGCCTCGCGTCTCTGCAAGTTGGCCTGAGCAAAGCGAATATTTACTGGATCATTGGCCGAAGTCGACCATATCCCTGTATCTTATCATGTTTCTTTGATAGACCGGGAAGTCATCGGAAAAGGGCTTATGTGTGACGTTAGTTGGACTTTGCGTCTTTTTACTTGAACTGACGCAATGCAGGCAGTTGAAGGTCTCTGCGACCGGCATTGTGCATTTGGCAATTTTATGTTCTCCTCCACATCGCCAGCAGACTTCCTTATTTATACAATGGGCCACGGAGTGCCCGTATTTCATGCATCTAAGGCATGAAATTATGGCGAGGTACTCGGTTACCGTCGCCTTTGAATAACCCATGTTGACTTTACCCAATTCTCTAAGCGATTTAAAAATCGCTGGCGTGACTGATATCACGGCACATTTTAAGGATTTCGCCTTTTTATAAGGTAACATGAACATTACCTTTGCCAGGTGGTTAGGTTAGGTTGGGTTAAGTGTTTCTCACATACTTAAAGATTTTGACCAAACGAGATGAAATTTAACCGTCATTTTCACTGTTTCCATGCGCCTAGGTCCATTTCTGGCAATGCGACAAAAAAATTCAACATTTTTCTCGGTTAGGTTAGGTTAGGTTGGGTTAAGTGTTTCTCACATACTTAAAGATTTTGACCAAACGAGATGAAATTTAACCGTCATTTTCACTGTTTCCATGCGCCTAGGTCCATTTCTGGCAATGCGACAAAAAAATTCAACATTTTTTTCGGTTAGGTTATGTTAGGTTAGGTTAGGTTGGGTTAAGTGTTTCTCACATACTTAAAGATTTTGACCAAACGAGATGAAATTTAACCGTCATTTTCACTGTTTCCATGCGCCTAGGTCCATTTCTGGCAATGCGACAAAAAAATTCAACATTTTTCTCGGTTAGGTTATGTTAGGTTAGGTTAGGTTGGGTTAAGTGTTTCTCACATACTTAAAGATTTTGACCAAACGAGATGAAATTTAACCGTCATTTTCACTGTTTCCATGCGCCTAGGTCCATTTCTGGCAATGCGACAAAAAAATTCAACATTTTTCTCGTTTAGGTTATGTTAGGTTAGGTTAGGTTGAGTTAAGTGTTTCCAACATACTTAAAGATTTTTAACAAACGAGATGAAATTTAACCGTCATTTTCACTGTTTCCATGCGCCTAGGTCCATTTCTGGCAATGCGACAAAAAAATTCAACATTCTTCTCGGTTAGGTTATGTTGGGTTAGGTTAGGTTGGGTTAAGTGTTACTCACATACTTAAAGATTTTAACCAAACGAGATGAAATTTTACCGCCATTTTCACTGTTTCCATGCGCCTAGGTCCATTTCTGGCAATGCGACAAAAAAATTAAACATTTTTCTCGGTTAGGTTGGTTAGGTTGGGTTAAGTATCTCTCACATACTTAAAGATTTTTACCAAACGAGATGAAATTTAACCGTCATTTTCACTGTTTCCATGCGCCTAGGTCCATTTCTGGCAATGCGACAAAAAAATTCAACATTTTTCTCGGTTAGGTTATGTTAGGTTAGGTTAGGTTGGGATAAGTGTTTCTCACATACTTAAAGATTTTGACCAAACGAGATGAAATTTAACCGTGATTTTCACTGTTTCCACGCGCGTAGGTCCATTTCTGGCAATGCGACAAAAAAATTAAACATTTTTCTCTGTTAGGTTATGTTAGGTTAGGTTAGGTTGGGATAAGTGTTTCTCACATACTTAAAGATTTTGACAAAACGAGATGAAATTTAACCGTCATTTTCACTGTTTCCATGCGCCTAGGTCCATTTCTGGCAATGCGACAAAAAAATTCAACATTTTTCTCGGTTAGGTTATGTTAGGTAAGGTTAGGTTGGGTTAAGTGTTTCTCACATACTTAAAGATTGTGACCAAACGAGATGAAATTTAACCGTCATTTTCACTGTTTCCACGCGCCTAGGTCCATTTCTGGCAATGCGACAAAAAAATTCAACATTTTTCTAGGTTAGGTTATGTTAGGTTAGGTTAGGTTGGGTAAAGTGTTTCTCACATACTTAAAGATTTTGACCAAACGAGATGAAATTTAACCGTCATTTTTACTGTTTCCATATGCCTAGGTCCATTTCTGGCAATTCGACAAAAAACTTCAACATTTTTCTCGGTTAGGTTATGTTAGGTTAGGTTAGGTTGGGTTAAGTGTTTCTCACATACTTAAAGATTTTGACCAAACGAGATGAAATTTAACCGTCATTTTCACGGTTTCCATGCGCCTAGGTCCATTTCTGGCAATGCGACAAAAAAATTCAACATTTTTTCGGTTAGGTTATGTTAGGTTAGGTTAGGTTGGGTTAAGTGCTTCTCACGTACTTAAAGATTTTGACCAAACGAGATGAAATTAAACCGTCATTTTCACTGTTTCCATGCGCCTAGGTCCATTTCTGGCAATGCGACAAAAAAATTCAACATTTTTGTCGATTAGGTTAGGCTAGGTTGGTTTAAGTGTTTCTCACATACTTAAAGATTTTGACCAAAAGAGATGAAATTTAACCGTCATTTTCACTGTTTCCATGCGCCTAGGTCCATTTCTGGCAATGCGACAAAAAAATTCAACATTTTTCTCGGTTAGGTTATGTTAGGTTAGGTTAGTTTGGGTTAAGTGATTCTCACATACTTAAAGATTTTGACCAAACGAGATGAAATTTAACCGTCATTTCACTGTTTCCATGCGCCTAGGTCCATTTCTGGCAATGCGACAAAAAAATTCAACATTTTTCTCGGTTAGGTTATGTTAGGTTAGGTTAGGTTGGGTTAAGTGTTTCTCACATACTTAAAGATTTTGACCAAACGAGATGAAATTTTACCGTCATTTTCACTGTTTCAACGCGCCTAGGTCCATTTCTGGCAATGCGACAAAAAAATTCAACATTTTTCTCGGTTAGGTTATGTTAGGTAAGGTTAGGTTGGGTTAAGTGTTTCTCACATACTTAAAGATTTTGACCAAACGAGATGAAATTTAACCGTCATTTTCACTGTTTCCATGCGCCTATGTCCATTTCTGGCATTGCGACAAAAAAATTCAACATTTTTCTCGGTTAGGTTATGTTAGGTTAGGTTAGGTTGGGTTAAGTGTTTCTCACATACTTAAAGATTTTGACCAAGCGAGATGAAATTTAACCGTCATTTTCACTGTTTCCATGCGCCTAGGTCCATTTCTGGCAATGCGACAAAAAAATTCAACATTTTTCTCGGTTAGGTTAGGTTAGGTTGGGTTAAGTGTTTCTCACATACTTAAAGATTTTGACCAAACGAGATGAAATTTAACCGTCATTTTCACTGTTTCCATGCGCCTAGGTCCATTTCTGGCAATGCGACAAAAAAATTCAACATTTTTCTCGGTTAGGTTATGTTAGGTTAGGTTAGGTTGGGTTAAGTGTTTCTCACATACTTAAAGATTTTGACCAAACGAGATGAAATTTAACCGTCATTTTCACTGTTTCCATGCGCCTAGGTCCATTTCTGGCAATGCGACAAAAAAATTCAACATTTTTCTCGTTTAGGTTATGTTAGGTTGGGTTAAGTGTTTCTCACATACTTAAAGATTTTGACCAAACGAGATGAAATTTAACCGTCATTTTCACTGTTTCCATGCGCCTAGGTCCATTTCTGGCAATGCGACAAAAAAATTCAACATTTTTCTCGGTTAGGTTATGTTAGGTTAGGTTAGGTTGGGTTAAGTGTTTCTCACATACTTAAAGATTTTGACCAAACGAGATGAAATTTAACCGTCATTTTCACTGTTTCCATGCGCCTAGGTCCATTTCTGGCAATGCGACAAAAAAAAACAACATTTTTCTCGGTTAGGTTATGTTAGGTTAGGTTAGGTTGGGTTAAGTGTTTCTCACATACTTAAAGATTTTGACCAAACGAGATGAAATTTAACCGTCATTTTCACTGTTTCCATGCGCCTAGGTCCATTTCTGGCAATGCGACAAAAAAATTCAACATTTTTCTCGGTTAGGTTATGTTAGGTTAGGTTAGGTTGGGTTAAGTGTTTCTCACATACTTAAAGATTTTGACCAAACGAGATGAAATTTAACCGTCATTTTCACTGTTTCCATGCGCCTAGGTCCATTTCTGGCAATTCGACAAAAAAATTCAACATTTTTCTCGGTTAGGTTATGTTAGGTTAGGTTAGGTTGGGTTAAGTGTTTCTCACATACTTAAAGATTTTGACCAAACGAGATGAAATTTAACCGTCATTTTCACTGTTTCCATGCGCCTAGGTCCATTTCTGGCCAACAAAAAAGTTCAACATTTTTCTCGGTTAGGTTATGTTAGGTTAGGTTAGGTTGGGTTAAGTGTTTCTCACATACTTAAAGATTTTGACCAAACGAGATGAAATTTAACCGTCATTTTCACTGTTTCCACGCGCCTAGGTCCATTTCTGGCAATGCGACAAAAAAATTCAACATTTTTCTCGGTTAGGTTATGTTAGGTTAGGTTAGGTTGGGTTAAGTGTTTCTCACATACTTAAAGATTTTGACCAAACGAGATGAAATTTAACCGTCATTTTCACTGTTTCCATGCGCCTAGGTCCATTTCTGGCAATGCGACAAAAAAATTCAACATTTTTCTCGGTTAGGTTATGTTAGGTTAGGTTAGGTTGGGTTAAGTGTTTCTCACATACTTAAAGATTTTGACCAAACGAGATGAAATTTAACCGTCATTTTCACTGTTTCCACGCGCCTAGGTCCATTTCTGGCAATGCGACAAAAAAATTCAACATTTTTCTCGGTTAGGTTATGTAGGTTAGGTTAGGTTGGGTTAAGTGTTTCTCACATACTTAAAGATTTTGACCAAACGAGATGAAATTTAACCGTTCATTTTCACTGTTTCCATGCGCCTAGGTCCATTTCTGGCAATGCGACAAAAAAATTCAACATTTTTCTCGGTTAGGTTATGTTAGGTTAGGTTAGGTTGGGTTAAGTGTTTCTCACATACTTAAAGATTTTGACCAAACGAGATGAAATTTAACCGTCATTTTCACTGTTTCCATGCGCCTATGTCCATTTCTGGCAATGCGACAAAAAAATTCAACGTTTTTCTCGGTTAGGTTATGTTAGGTTAGGTTAGGTTGGGTTAAGTGTTTCTCACATACTTAAAGATTTTGACCAACCGAGATGAAATTTAACCGTCATTTTCACTGTTTCCATGCGCCTAGGTCCATTTCTGGCAATGCGACAAAAAAATTCAACATTTTTCTCGGTTAGGTTATGTTAGGTTAGGTTAGGTTGGGATAAGTGTTTCTCATATACTTAAAGATTTTGACCAAACGAGATGAAATTTAACCGTCATTTTCACTGTTTCCATATGCCTAGGTCCATTTCTGGCAATTCGACAAAAAAATTCAACATTTTTCTCGTTTAAGTTATGTTAGGTTAGGTTAGGTTATGATAAGTGTTTCTCACATACTTAAAGATTGTGACCAAACGAGATGAAATTTAACCGTCATTTTCACTGTTTCCATGCGCCTAGGTCCATTTCTGGCAATGCGACAAAAAAATTCAACATTTTTCTCGGTTAGGTTATGTTAGGTTAGGTTAGGTTGGGTAAGTGTTTCTCACATACTTAAAGATTTTGACCAAACGAGATGAAATTTAACCGTCATTTTCACTGTTTCCATGCGCCTAGGTCCATTTCTGGCAATGCGACAAAAAAATTCAACATTTTCTCGGTTAGGTTATGTTAGGTTAGGTTAGGTTGGGTTAAGTGTTTTTACATACTTAAAGATTTTGACCAAACGAGATGAAATTTGACCGTCATTTTCACTGTTTCCACGCGCGTAGGTCAATTTCTGGCAATGCGACTAAAAAATTCAACATTTTTCTCTGTTAGGTTATGTATGGTTAGGTTAGGTTGGGATAAGTGTTTCTCACATACTAAAGATTTTGACCAATTGATTTGAAATTTAACCGTCATTTTCACTGTTTCCACGCGCCTAGGTCCATTTCTGGCAATGCGACAAAAAAATTCAACATTTTTCTCGGTTAGGTTATGTTGGGTTAGGTTAGGTTGGGTTAAGTGTTTCTCACATACTTAAAGATTTTTACCAAAACAGATGAAATTTAAACGTCATTTAGACTGTTTCCATGCGCCTAGGTCCATTTCTGGCAATTCGACAAAAAAAATCAACATTTTTCTCGGTTAGGTTATGTAAGGTTAGGTTAGGTTGGGTTAAGTGTTTCTCACATACTTAAAGATTTTGACCAAACGAGATGAAATTTAACCGTCATTTTCAATGTTTCCACGCGCCTAGGTCCATTTCTGGCAATGCGACAAAAAAATTCAACATTTTTCTCGGTTAGGTTATGTTAGGTTAGGTTAGGTTGGGTTAAGTGTTTCTCACCTACTTAAAGATTTTGACCAAACGAGATGAAATTTAACCGTCATTTTCACTGTTTCCATGCGCCTAGGTCCATTTCTGGCAATGCGACAAAAAAATTCAACATTTTTCTCGGTGAGGTTATGTTAGGTTAGGTTAGGTTGGGTTAAGTGTTTCTCACATACTTAAAGATTTTGACCAAACGAGATGAAATTTAACCGTCATTTTCACTGTTTCCATGCGCCTAGGTCCATTTCTGGCAATGCGACAAAAAAAATTCAACATTTTTCTCGGTTAGGTTATGTTAGGTTAGGTTAGGTTGGGTTAAGTGTTTCTCACATACTAAAAGATTTTGAACAAACGAGATGAAATTTAACCGTCATTTTCACTGTTTCCATGCGCCTAGGTCCATTTCTGGCAATGCGACAAAAAAATTCAACATTTTTCTCGGTTAGGTTAGGTTAGGTTGGGTTAAGTGTTTCTCACATACTTAAAGATTTTGAACCAAACGAGATGAAATTTCACTGTCATTTTCACTGTTTCCATGCGCCTAGGTCCATTTCTGGCAATGCGACAAAAAAATTCAACATTTTTCTCGGTTAGGTTATGTTAGGTTAGGTTAGGTTGGGTTAAGTGTTTCTCACATACTTAAAGATTTTGACCAAACGAGATGAAATTTCACCGTCATTTTCACTGTTTCCACGCGCCTAGGTCCATTTCTGGCAATGCGACAAAAAAATTCAACATTTTTCTCGGTTAGGTTATGTTAGGTTGGGTTAAGTGTTTCTCACATACTTAAAGATTTTGACAAAACGAGATGAAATTTAACCGTCATTTTCACTGTTTCCACACGCCTAGGTCCATTTCTGGCAATGCGAAAAAAAATTCAACATTTTTCTCGGTTAGGTAATGTTAGGTTAGGTTAGGTTGGGTTAAGTGTTTCTCACATACTTAAAGATTTTGACCAAACGAGATGAAATTTAACCGTCATTTTCACTGTTTCCATGCGCCTAGGTCCATTTCTGGCAATGCGACAAAAAAATTCAACATTTTTCTCGGTTAGGTTATGTTAGGTTAGGTTAGGTTGGGTTAAGTGTTTCTCACATACTTAAAGATTTTGACCAAACGAGATGAAATTTAACCGTCATTTTCACTGTTTCCACGCGCCTAGATCCATTTCTGGCAATGCGACAAAAAAATTCAACATTTTTCTCGGTTAGGTTATGTTAGGTTAGGTTAGGTTGGGTTAAGTGTTTCTCACATACTTAAAGATTTTGACCAAACGAGATGAAATTTAACCGTCATTTTCACTGTTTCCATGCGCCTAGGTCCATTTCTGGCAATGCGACAAAAAAATTCAACATTTTTCTCGGTTAGGTTATGTTAGGTTAGGTTAGGTTGGGTTAAGTGTTTCTCACATACTTAAAGATTTTGACCAAACGAGATGAAATTTAACCGTCATTTTCACTGTTTCCATGCGCCTAGGTCCATTTCTGGCAATGCGACAAAAAAATTCAACATTTTTCTCGGTTATGTTAGGTTAGGTTGGGTTAAGTGTTTCTCACATACTTAAAGATTTTGACCAAACGAGATGAAATTTAACCGTCATTTTCACTGTTTCCATGCGCCTAGGTCCATTTCTGGAAATGCGACAAAAAATTCAACATTTTTCTCGTTTAGGTTATGTTAGGTTGGGTTAGGTTGGGTTAAGTGTTTCTCACATACTTAAAGATTTTGACCAAACGAGATGAAATTTAACCGTCATTTTCACTGTTTCCATGCGCCTAGGTCCATTTCTGGCAATGCGACAAAAAAATTCAACATTTTTCTCGGTTAGGTTATGTTGGGTTAGGTTAGGTTGGGTTAAGTGTTTCTCACATACTAAAAGATTTTGACCAAACGAGATGAAATTTAACCTTTATTTTCACTGTTTCCATGCGCCTAGGTCCATTTCTGGGAATGCGACAAAAAAATTCAACATTTTTCTCGGTTAGGTTAAGTTAGGTTGGGTTAAGTGTTTCTCACATACTTAATGATTTTGACTAAACGAGATGAAATTTAACCGTCATTTTCACTGTTTCCATGCGCCTAGATTCATTTCTTGCAATGCGACAAAAAAATTCAACATTTTTCTCAGTTAGGTTATGTTAGGTTAGGTAAGGTTGGGTTAAGTGTTTCTCACATACTTAAAGATTTTGACCAAACGAGATGAAATTTAACCGTCATTTTCACTGTTTCCATGCGCCTAGGTCCATTTCTGGCAATGCGACAAAAAAATTCAACATTTTTCTCGGTTAGGTTAGGTTAGGTTGGGTTAAGTGTTTCTCACTTACTTAAAGATTTTGACCAAACGAGATGAAATATCACCGTCATTTTCACTGTTTCCATGCGCCTAGGTCCATTTCTGGCAAAGCGACAAAAAAATTCAACATTTTTCTCGGTTAGGTTATGTTAGGTTAGGTTAGGTTGGGTTAAGTGTTTCTCACATACTTAAAGATTTTGACCAAACGAGATGAAATTTAACCGTCATTTTCACTGTTTCCATGCGCCTAGGTCCATTTCTGGCAATGCGACAAAAAAATTCAACATTTTTCTCGGTTAGGTTATGTTAGGTTAGGTTAGGTTGGGTTAAGTGTTTCTCACATACTTAAAGATTTTGACCAAACGAGATGAAATTTTACCGTCATTTTCACTGTTTCCATGCGCCTAGGTCCATTTCTGGCAATGCGACAAAAAAATTCAACATTTTTCTCGGTTAGGTTAGGTTAGGTTAGGTTGGGTTAAGTGTTTCTCACATACTTAAAGATTTTGACCAAACGAGATGAAATTTAACCGTCATTTTCACTGTTTCCATGCGCCTAGGTCCATTTCTGGCAATGCGACAAAAAAATTCAACATTTTTCTCGGTTAGGTTAGGTTAGGTTGGGTTAAGTGTTTCTCACATACTTAAAGATTTTCACCAAACGAGATGAAATTTAACCGTCATTTTCACTGTTTCCATGCGCCTAGGTCCATTTCTGGCAATGCGACAAAAAAATTCAACATTTTTCTCGGTTAGGTTATGTTAGGTTAGGTTAGGTTGGGTTAAGTGTTTCTCACATACTTAAAGATTTTGACCAAACGAGATGAAATTTAACCGTCATTTTCACTGTTTCCATGCGCCTAGGTCCATTTCTGGCAATGCGACAAAAAAATTCAACATTTTTCTCGGTTAGGTTAAGTTAGGTTGGGTTAAGTGTTTCTCACATACTTAAAGATTTTGACCAAACGAGATGAAATTTAACCGTCATTTTCACTGTTTCCATGCGCCTAGGTCCATTTCTGGCAATGCGACAAAAAAATTCAACATTTTTCTCGGTTAGGTTAGGTTAGGTTGGGTTAAGTGTTTCTCACATACTTAAAGATTTTGACCAAACGAGATGAAATTTAACCGTCATTTTCACTGTTTCCATGCGCCTAGGTCCATTTCTGGCAATGCGACAAAAAAATTCAACATTTTTCTCGGTTAGGTTATGTTAGGTTAGGTTAGGTTGGGTTAAGTGTTTCTCACGTACTTAAAGATTTTGACCAATCGAGATGAAATTTAACCGTCATTTTCACTGTTTCCATGCGCCTAGGTCCATTTCTGGCGATGCGACAAAAAATTCAACATTTTTCTCGGTTAGGTTATGTTAGGTTAGGTTAGGTTGGGTTAAGTGTTTCTCACATACTTAAAGATTTTGACCAAACGAGATGAAATTTAACCGTCATTTTCACTGTTTCCACGCGCCTAGGTCTATTTCTGGCAATGCGATAAAAAAAATCAACATTTTTCTCTGTTAGGTTAGGTTTGGTTGGGTTAAGTGTTTCTCACATACTTAAAGATTTTGACCAAACGAGATGAAATTTAACCGTCATTTTCACTGTTTCCATGCGCCTAGGTCCATTTCTGGCAATGCGACAAAAAAATTCAACATTTTTCTCGGTTAGGTTATGTTAGGTTAGGTTAGGTTGGGTTAAGTGTTTCTCACATACTTAAATATTTTGACCAAACGAGATGAAATTTAAACGTGATTTTCACTGTTTCCATGCGCCTAGGTCTATTTCTGGCAATGCGACAAAAAATTTCAATATTTTTCTCGGTTAGGTTATGTTAGGTTAGGTTAGGTTGGGTTAAGTGTTTCTCACATACTTAAAGATTTTGACCAAACGAGATGAAATTTAACCGTCATTTTCACTGTTTCCATGCGCCTAGGTCCATTTCTGGCAATGCGACAAAAAAATTCAACATTTTTCTCGGTTAGGTTATGTTAGGTTAGGTTAGGTTGGGTTAAGTGTTTCTCACATACTTAAAGATTTTGACCAAACGAGATGAAATTTAAACGTGATTTTCACTGTTTCCATGCGCCTAGGTCTATTTCTGGCAATGCGACAAAAAATTTCAATATTTTTCTCGGTTAGGTTATGTTAGGTTAGGTTAGGTTGGGTTAAGTGTTTCTCACATACTTAAAGATTTTGACCAAACGAGATGAAATTTAAAAGTCATTTTCACTGTTTCCATGCACCTAGGTCTATTTCTGGCAATGCGACAAAAAATTTCAATATTTTTCTAGGTTAGGTTATGTTAGGTTAGGTTAGGTTGGGTTAAGTGTTTCTCACATACTTAAAGATTTTGACCAAACGAGATGAAATTTAACCGTCATTTTCACTGTTTCCATGCGCCTAGGTCCATTTCTGGCAATGCGACAAAAAAATTCAACATTTTTCTCGGTTAGGTTATGTTAGGTTAGGTTAGGTTGGGTTAAGTGTTTCTCACATACTTAAAGATTTTGACCAAACGAGATGAAATTTAACCGTCATTTTCACTGTTTCCATGCGCCTAGGTCCATTTCTGGCAATGCGACAAAAAAATTCAACATTTTTCTCGGTTAGTTATGTTAGGTTAGCTTAGGTTGGGTTAAGTGTTTCTCACATACTTAAAGATTTTGACCAAACGAGATGAAATTTAACCGTCATTTTCACTGTTTCCACGCGCCTAGGTCCATTTCTGGCATGCGACAAAAAAATTCAACATTTTTCTCGGTTAGGTTGTGTTAGGTTGGGTTAAGTGTTTCTCACATACTTAAAGATTTTGACCAAACGAGATGAAATTTTACCGTCATTTTCGATGTTTCCATGCGCCTAGGTCCATTTCTGGCAATGGGACAAAAAAATTCAACATTTTTCTGGGTTAAGTTATGTTAGGTTAGGTTAGGTTGGGTTAAGTGTTTCTCACATAATTAAAGATTTTGATAAAATGGAATGAAATTTTACCGTCATTTTCACTGTTTCCATGCGCCTAGGTCCATTTCTGGCAATGCGACAAAAAAATTCA